>JARKIC010000947.1:0-169621 GCA_029378375.1 Mycena olivaceomarginata | reverse complement strand
GAATACACTCGTGGAACATGGCTGCTCACTCCAACACGATTCGCGAAGACACCCTAAAGTCTCAGGAGCACTGGTGATTCAACCCGATCTGAGGACATATGGTTGTTGCATATCATTTTTTGCCCTCAAGATGAATTACGTTGATAAAGAATCAGACGAAGACGCGTCCATTGGATTCCAGGGCTCGCCGGGTTGATCTAGCGGGCCACTGCACTGGGGTTCTATCCACCAGAGAACATACGTATGGATACTCACCATTTTGTTCCAATATCGGCAGCTAAATGAACACATGGTGAATACGCCAACAGCGGGTCCAGATATCGGAGATAATTGCATTATGCTCGCTCACCATTGCATGCGCTCGACGTTAGACGTCAGGTACAGCCGTGACTGACCCAAAATGGAGTTATTTTCGCACAGCTATGACATCTGCAATGAGGAAAGAAAGATCCTCGTGGAGTATGACAGCTCCCTCACACAATTTGACGTGGCGCCAACCCGAATGTACGGGAGAGCCGGTGGTCCGATTCCACCCAGGACAATCCACCGTTTGGCGTCAGGATCACGCCTGCCCATGAGTTGCTCCGGGATAGCACCGTCGCGCAGTCAGAACGTTCAGGAAACGAAAAAGGAAAAAAAATCACCCTCAATGACTGACTGGGCTGGTGGTCGAGGAGCACAAGCAGCAAGTTAAATCTTGCCAAATTATTCATTGTCAAGTCACCGTGGAATCGGACCAACTCGAATTTAATGCATTACTCACCGCCTTACGTTCACCCTGACTATCTGCGGGAGATCCTCTCCGTCAATGGGAAAAGTGTATTTCACGCACCTATCCAACCGATTACCGACCCATTCCAAGTCCTCGTTGAGCAAGGCAGCTCACTCGCTCCCACGAACTTCCTTGGATTTCTTTGATAATATGGGAGAGGACGGCGGTTCGACTCACCCGAAGGACGTGATAATCCCGTGAGAGCTCCGTTCTTGCCATTTCTTTCTCGCTGCGCGAGCTTCCGGGAAGTAGAAAAATAGACACTTCGCCGCAGAAGAATCAGAAAAATTCGAATTTGATACACAAATAACCCACCTTTTTCGATGTGTACACGAAGGAAGCGCCATAGGTATGGGACGAGGCAGGGAGAGTCCTTGTGGAGAATGGATTTACACTCCAAATCGATTTGATGAAAAAGGCACCTACATGAATTTGGGAGAGAAGGTGGTTCGACCCAACCCTCAGGACGTGCTCAAGTTCCCCAAAGGGTTTTACTGGCTGATTGCTCGGCGAACACCCTGATCAGGAGTAAAGTAAATTATGATTAAATTGAAGAAGAAAGAAACGCCTTGAACGAGACGGCTGGGGTACCCGAGAGTAGACCAAGGCTAGAAGAAATAGGTACCAGGTGTCTCGGCCACGGAGTGCTTGCAAAACCTCCATGAACACGCCCAACGAATCCAAGACCATGAGAGTTTGAAGGATTATGGGGAAGCAGGCGGCCCGATTCAGCCCGAGAAAAGGGAAGAATGAGCACTGCCGCAAGAAGAAAAAAGAAAAAAAGACCCAAAGACCGACGCACCACGTGCACGACGACGGAACGTCGGCGCTTGACAACGACGCCGCTGAGAGCGAGCGGAGCTGGGGACGAGCGCGGGGAGGAAATACATGAGCGTGGCTACATCGAAGAGGGAGGTTTGTTAATAGGGATATCGACGCGAGCCGCATTTAATTACGCACCTAGCAACCGAATACACCCATCCCCGGGCTGCAAGCCGAAACGAAATCGCGCACGCTCCAGACATATCAAACGAGTTCGCGACGGAATGACGCTGCCTACGCGGAGTCTTGTTACTGGTCTCGCACTCCAGGATGAATACCAAAAGTGAAACAGACAATAAGAACGAAAAGCGATTTAATTCGGCGTACGCAGTACATATGCAAACGTTGCAGGCTAGGTAAGCTAGGCAGGGACAGCGGGTGGTGAGGACATGCAGGACGACGACGCGGGGGCAAAAAAGAAGGAGAGGAGTGGTAACCTTAGGGAACCCATCCGCAGCCCGCTTCCACTCGCTTTCCGCCCGCAGAACCAACACCAGCGGCGCCGCGTTCCCCACCGCGCATCCGCCACCTCGCACGCCTCGCTCTTCCACCACGGCTCCGCGCACATCGCGTATATGCGACGTAAGGGATACGATGGAGGAAGGAGTGGCAGCCCGGAGGGGGCTCACCGGAGGGCGCAGCGTACTCGACGCATGAGCGGGTGTGGAGCTCGGCGCGTGCGGTGGGCCGTGTGCGTTCTCCGCTGCGTGGGGAGCGGAGGCGAGCGGAGGCGTGGAGGATCCAGCATCCCGCACGCCTCCCACACTCGCTTTGTCGGACTCGAGTCCCGCGCGCTCAATCCAACGTGGACGTGCGGAGCATCGGCCGGGCTTGTCGACGCTCGAGACGAGTGCGGAGAGGGATGAGCGGCGCATGGACGTCCGGCGCGCATGTCGTGGCCAATCGCGACTGCAAAAGTTCCGTCATTGCGCAGGAAAGAAGAGACGGCGCACCGTAGGTCATCGTCGGCGTCTTCCGAGGGCGATCGTCCTCCTCTCCGGTACGCGTACCGTCCCACATCCTCTGCTACATGACCTCCGGCGACGACGAGCGCGGGGAACTCCGCAACGATCGGCGCGCCACGGCGTCAACGCGAACGGAGTCGGGTACAAGCGCGCGAGTCCCGGGGACCGTGTGTGTGCGACGACGAGGGGCCAGCACGGCAGCGCAGAGCTCGCCGAAGCAGCGCTGAATGTCAGCGCCGCGCGAGAGCCACACGGGCTAGGTGCAACGCGTTCGCAGGCGCAGGGATGCGGCGAAAGCGGCGTGGTGTGCGGGTAATTAGGCTGAACGTTCGTTAGTGGGGGAGGAGAGGAGGGAATGGCCGAGGTACGTACCGTTTGAGTATGCTGTCGAAGCGGGACAAGAAAATCAAAGGCCAAGTGTGGGGCACCTCACTAGACGTAGATTAGCCTTGATGCATTCCTCGTACGGAGCGTATAACGAGGAGGAGGCAGGGACGTACCGGCACAGAAAGGGTGGGCGCGGAGGCGGGCGCTGCGAGGAATTGAAAGAGCACGGGCGGTCGTCCGCGCTGAAACGGGTAGCGGAACGCTAGGAGCGGTACGGCGGCGGGAAACGGGCGTATAGCAGCGGGGGGGGGGGGGGGGGGGGGGGGGGGGGGGGGCGGGCGACGGGATGCGGGCGGATAGAGGGAGGCGGCGGGGCGCGGGGCGCGGGACGAGGAGCAAGAGCGGGATGTGCTGGCAGACAGTGCCGGCGCCGGCGATCACGCCGGTACATGCGCAAACAGACGCGTCGCGTCGCGTCGACGGCGCGGGGGTTGAACGCGGTTGGTGAGGGGACGGCGGAGTCAAATGTAGTGGGTTAGAGGGGGAAGGGTTGCCAACGAGAATGTAGGGTTGCCAAACCAAAAATGAAGGGTGCCAAACGAGATTGAAGGGTTGCCAACCAGGTTTGAAGGGTGGCCAAAAAGATTTGAAGGGTCGTCAGAGGGGAATGAAGGGTACCGGTGGCCAGGGCGGGCGCTGAGCATGATTGGAGGGCGGCCGGCTGGAGGGCGTCGAAGGGTAGCCGAACGAAGACGAGGGTAGGGCTGTTCGCCGTACCGTATACGGTATACGGCCGTATGCCGACGGCTACTATACGGCTGCATTCCCGGCCGTAACCCGTACCGTATTGGAGAGGTAAAGAGGGTCGTACGGTACGGTACGGTACCGTATTACGGCCGTATTACGGCTGTACGGCCGTCGAATCTTACGGTACAGGGCCAATTTCAAGGTAATTGATATTTTAAATGTACTGAAATAAATAATCAATCTCCCAGGCGTGCGGTAATGTCTCTACGACTCCTGCAAGTCCTAAATTAGATCTTGCTGTTCGACACTGAAGGAAACATACCGGGAATGGACAATATGTCCAACGCAAACCGGTGAAGCGAGGGGAACTGGTGGCGCCGTGCAAACCACCATTCAATCGAGTCGCATGTGTCGAAATCCTCTGGCACAAGTTGGAAACATTGCACCAGTTCATCAATATTGACTCGGTCCCGGCGCTTGTAGCGGTCGGTAAAGCTCTTCTTTTTGAGCTCGGAGACGCCTTCTGGCTCAGCGGTGGGGGTGCTCGTCGGACTAGAAGAATTAGCGAGGTGTAGGTAGTTATCCTTATAATGCTGGTGTAGTGCCGCTTTCGCAGTTTCAAGGTATTCGGACAGCTCGCTGTTGTTCTCGTAGTCTGCACATATACCTTCATAGGAAATGCGGGGATCGAGAACTGTCACCATTACTGTTAGGACAGAAAGGTTATCAAATTTGGAAGACAACGCACAAGCAGCCCGGGTATAATATGGAGACTCATCGAACTTTGTGTAGTAGTCGCTGAGTTTTCAGGTGTGCGCTGATAAGACCTTCCTGATTTTCAGGTGCGATGTTGTCCGGGAAGTAATCAAATATTGTCGCGAATACTTTGCTGAAGGCCGCGGAAAACAGTGTGAGTGGTAGAGATCATGGGAATTTTGGTCGTCGACATCTGAGTAGTGGCATCGCGAAAGATTTCCAAGCTCGATGTCGAACAGAACGAGAGGCACGAGTAAGCAAGACGTCGCCAGCGGAATGATAAGAGTGATTGCCGGTGGAGATACGGCCGTAGACGGCCGTAGACGGCTCTGACGGTTACGGGTCTGTACGGTATGCCGGCCGGGCACCTGCCGTACCGTCAGCTGTTCCTGAAACCTCCCGTACGGTACGGTGACGGGTGCCGTATATACGGCTGTCTGTACGGCCGTATATACGGTGACGGCGAACAGCCCTAGACGAGGGGGTGTACAAACAAAGACTTGGTGTGCAAACAAAGAGGATTGCGCAGATTGAAATGAAGGGTGGTCAAACTGAAATGAAGGGTGGCCAAAATAAATGAAGGGTTACCAAAATAAATGAAAGGTTGCCACGGCCTGGCGAAAGGGTTGCCAGAACACGCCAAGAACAGCCAAACAAAGCAATCAACTAACCGCCACGAAAACGGTTTTGAACGCGCTGATCGACCGAGCCGGGCCGCCGGCGATGGTCAAAATTGAACACCTGTGATCAAAGTCGTCGGTTGATGCGATCTAGAGGGAAATAAACCATAATTTGGGCCTCTACAGGAAGCTATTCATCGGGGCTATTGACCTATCTAATTCTTAAAGCAAAATGGTCAGACCAAAATTAAATATAGGGCGGAAAAGCAGTTTTTGAGAGAATTGTCACCCTGATTCCCAAAATCGGCGCTGTGCAACCAATGACCCGGCGCTTTGGCCCATATTTCTCGGGGGGGGAAGCAATGGTGTATATGTCCATGGCTGGGTACTTGAAATGGCAGAAACGGACGGGCAAGGCACTTTTTTCAACATGCAAGGCTGATGACAATAAGCTGGCTATTAGGTAGCAACCCAGTGTCCACCCGTTTTCGACTGCTTTCAAGGCAAGGTCCACAGAGGTGAGATTTCATAGGAAGGTATTTTTAATGAAGCCAGATTGAGCGGATTGAGGAGGAGAATAGTCCTGGCAAAAAAAATAGGGCAAAAACGGATCAGATTTAATGTGGTTGCCAGTTGAGTGCAACGGAGCCCTAATTCTGGACCGGAATAGTTACAGGATTCCATCCGAGCATTGTAAATACATTCAAGCTGTATTTCATTCGAATATAGAACTACTGTTGATCGTCTGAGAAATCGTGACATTCGTGGGTAGTGGCGGTCAGGCCGGCTCGATTAAGTGATGGAATACATCCAGGATGTATCCGGAAACTGTCCAAGGGCTTCTACATGATAATCACATCAACTACATTGAAATTGAAGAGAATAGATATTTCGCTGTCCATGTCTAAACTTTATTTCTCAGGCCGCTCTGGGAATTAGTAATCACTAGTACTGTGATCACTGTGATATAGATACAACCGCTCATGGAAACGATTGGCCCCCCAAACAGGCTCAACAACTGTGGGCCTGGGCATCCGCGGATCGGAAAGCGTGCAGTTTACAGTTGTTTGTTCCCTATTGATTTCAGAACATGAGTGGTTTTTTTGATTGTTGGTTCTTCTGTTGCGTCCACTTCAATCTTCAGCCCAATTTTTTTTCTTCACAAATGAAATATATACCCCAGGGTACGCCCTGTTGAAATCTGGCAATTTTTCATGTATTCACCATGGTGTTGGGCCTGGTTTACCCGGTGGTTTTTGTGCTGCATTGAACCCAACACTGAGAGACTAGAACATGCCAATAAAATCCCATAAATTCACCAGGAACATCTTGAATGATCAGGAACACCCCTTCAAAATTTCAGATGCATATAGACATTTTCCGTTGAAGGCGAACACTTCTAAAATGGCCCTTTGATCTCGTTCATGGCTGAATTGATCAAACCAAGTTCTTCAGTGCACCGAGCTTGAGCCAATAGCCGCATCAAATTAAATTGTGCTGTATATTAATAGGCATTACTGATATGCTACCAGTTAACTACATAGGTACTGTATTTGCGACTCAACTGAACCACAACTTGAAAATAATCAGGGACCGCCAGAACAGCGCCAAAAACATGCCGCTGTTTAGTAGGCCAATTCTTCCGCCTCTTTAGGCCTGAGTGACAGACAATTGCGTATTGGACGTGGTAGAGCTGTTACAGCGGCCCAATAAGTGTTCTGTATCATGCCATTTCACCGCTCGAGTGTTGGTACATAGGAAGTCGAGGTGGCGTGTTTCTTATACTGTAGGAGCTGATTTTTTTTGGATTTTACGGTGCAGGTAGGGGATAGGATACATTTTCAGCAGTTCTGGGTCTTTTGAAAGGCAAGTGAGTAGACTTTGTGGCCAGGACCTGGGCGGGGGTTAGGCTCGTGACCAGCCTGCCTACGAAGAGCAACAAGTGCGGCGAGCGCGTTGCCGTAGGCAGGCTGGTACTTCTTGTATGCTGTGCAAGCCCTGAGCGCGGAGTTTGAACTTTTTCCTTTTCCCTCCTTCCGAGCTCAAATCAAATTATTTTGATACATTCCAAAGACGAGTGTGATTTTGATGGACTTTTCTCTGATTCTGTCTCTTCAGAATTTTTCACAAGTGCGAGACGGGCGTACACTGAACGGTCAAATTTAACTGAGAATTGATGGGATGCATAGCCACAATGATGCCGGCGATTGGCTCACGCCAAAAAATTCAAACTCCGTGCTCAGGCCTTTCGCATGGCCCGAGAAAGTACCAGTCTGCCTGCGGCAACGTGCTCGCCACATGTGTTGCTCATCGCAGGCAGACTGGTGACGAGTCTAGGCGGGGGTCGCGCTGGACAGTCGTGTGACGTCACTGGATCACCGCGGGGAGACGCCAAAAGAAGGGCTCCCAAGACCGCGGCGGACCGTCTCAGCATCAGCGGCTTCCCAAAGGCGTTAACCAAGGTGGTTTCGTGGGATATCAACACGTCTTTTCCTTGGAGGAATTTTTAAAATATTCAGAAATGGCTTCAAACGCATCGACTCTTTCGCCGATTTTCCTCCCTTTTGCGTTACACTCAATATTTCGAAAATTCCTCAAGCAAATCAAAGATTAGTTACTTGTCTGTATGTCCATGGTAGTGGCCTAATTTTCAGGCCCGAGTTCAACTCGGTCCTGCATGTCGACGAGAGCCCACGAACAGAAACATAGCTGATCCGGGAAACAAACAACTGTAAACTTAGTCTCTGTAACAGAACCGATATATGGATGACGGGTAAGCCAAGTATCCATATATGGTCTGTTAGCAATCATGCCCCTGTTGTTGGCCGACCTATCAAATTCCTTCTTGTGTTTTGCCTCCGCCTCAACGCGCCGATAAATCTGAGAATATTTGAGCATGCAGATCTACTTCCAATTCAGAGGCCCCTCCCTATATATTTTGGGCTGAGTTCTGTGGACAGACTCGTGGCTATACACTCCGAGAAAAGCGGGGTGGCTATACACTTTTGAGTAGAGAAAAAAAAAATCCAAAGTTTCTTGGAGCTAGGTCTGATTGTTGTGATCGCCTTTTGTACATAAAGATCAGAGCAACATATGATATGATTTTGAAAAATCCTGGCTATCACTATTCAAAGTCTACTACTGCCACCGATCAACATCTTCTGTCCACAGAACTCAGCCCAAAATATATACGACTTACAAGCAAACTCCTAAAAACACAGGGGCCGGAAAAAAAAAAAAAAAGTACGAGTCACGCCGGGCGGAGCATCGGCCCTCCCCCCAAGTTTCAGACTCTTAATTTCCAAATTCCATGAATTTCTTGTCTACACAGTCTGAATTCCCATGGCACATGCATCGCGTCGCCTACCGGGATCAAGAAAACTCGGACCATAGGTACATTTTACGATATGTACCTTCTGTTGGATGTACGGTACTTTCATTCAAGTCCTCCACATTTGCCGGGTAATATGACGTGCTTGTCAGCCAATGCGGCACATAATTCGGCTACGGTATTGTTGTGCCGGATTCGGCATTGATCTCTGAGCCGTTACAAGAGCGAGCGAATCTATTTCCTCAATTTTCTCTCAAGTGAATTGGATTTAACACTGGTTTCAAAGAAATTGGCAGAGCGATTAAAGACAAGTCAATTACAGTAAGAAAGTAAACACTTTTAAGGACATTGTTCAGCCGGACGTCGCAATTAAAGTCAAGTCAATTACAGTAATTTCAAAGGACACTGTCCAACCGCGCATCACTGGAAACACGAGCGATTCAGACTGTATAAACGAATAAGAGGGGGTAAAGAATATACGTTGCATTTTTTTTTTTTTTGTGGCCGGTTTGACACATTGCCGTCGTCTCCATACAGTTTGCGAGCGGTGGGGGCTTGAGGACAGGTAGTATGGAGAATATTTTCCTCATTCACTTTTCTAGGACAGCGTGATCTCAGGACACCTGGACCTAATTGGTTGGATCGCAGTTTCGAGCTCTGCAATCGCTGATCAGTCTGCGATTTGTCTGCAGTTCAATGCCATCTTATCATTCGGCCCAAGCCGACTCACGCCGTCGCCGGCGATCTCTCGCCCTCCCAGCACTTCTACGCCAGTCTCACAACACCCACACTACATGTCGACAATCGCGTACACAACCCCAAAAGCCGCTTGCGTGCCGTTGTTCCGCTTGCAGGTGTTCATAACTCCAAATTCGCCCAATAGAGGTGGAACGGGCGATTAAGATAAAAGAGACAGCAACGAGAGTCGAACACTGAAGAGCATGATGCATCACGTAAGCACTAAATACATTAGATTAGCGTTGTAAAGAGACTTCAAAAATGTAATGAACAAAGCCACTATTTCATTACATCGATAGAACGCACTGATGTTTCTTACGAGGTCGAGAAATCCTGGATCCAATTGATTAAAAGAACGATCACTTTATTACATAAAGTACTCGTAAAATGTTTTGTATGGGGTCAGATGAAGCAATCAGGTATATCTTGCATCTGACAAAATATGAAAGGTTGGGGAATTTTTTGACGATGATACATGCCAAGGAAAGTGAAAAAAAGCTGCTGTTTTCGGAGTTGTTCGGAATTATCACCATAGAGAGCTGTATAATTGTGCACTGGGCCTAGATCTCAGTGGGAGCTGCATTTCTGTCTCTAGTTTCACCTCTAAGAAACAGCCAGGTCAAAAATGATGAGCTACAGAGCCAAGTCGGGTAATGTTTTGTGGGGTTTGGCCATGTAGGTTGAAAAGCAAGGTTCTTTTTAAAATATCCCTGCTGTCATGGGGGTGACTTATAGGGCCGGGGTGTATCATAGGAAAATCAGGCTTCGAAATCACTGAGAAGGTTCCAAATTTTCAGCATAGGTTTCCTTTCAAAAATGCCCATGTAGGTAGGTCTGCAACCGAGGGAGGATTTTTCGAGGTAATAACGTTAGCACATTTTTGCCAACACTTGCTAGCCTTTCATCAATGTCTTGCATCTGTTTGGTCTGTGATGATCTTTCAAATAGTGGCCTTGCTGCATCCCAAAATTCCACTGCCTTCAACAGGTCACCATGTCCCTTGGAAATGTCCCCAAGTTGGAGCATGCATTCTGCTCTGCTGTGATGGACATCCATGGATGTGAATCCATCTAGTGCAACCCATAAACAGGCTGACAGCTGTGTGCTCATCAGCCTGAGCAAGGAAGATGTCTCCTAGAAACTGGAGAGCTTTGGTTATTCCTAGCTTCTCTTTGCACTTGATAGAATGGGCAAGATAAACTGTTATCCAACTGGACATCTGACCAGATGCACCCCAGTGTGCAGAGTTACCAAGCCTCTCCAAACAATAGGATTTGATTTGGGATTCATTGCAGGCTCTGAGACATTTCTTAAAAAGTGTCTTTGCTGTGGAGATCTCTCCTTCTCTCAGGTGGAGATCTGCAAGAATCATATCACACACTTGTTATCTCTATAATCCGTTCCAAGGGGAGAAATATTTTCTTGGCTCTTTCAATATCCTGTTGCACTGCATGTTTGGGAGTATTCATGGACAGACCAATTTCCGCAAGATTCAGTAAAGTAAAGGCATGGTTATAGGGATCCCAGTGAAGCGGCCATTCTTGAAGAATCTGAGTTTGAATATTATGTGCCTCATGGTATTCCGACTTCACCAAGTGGATCTCTGCCTGCTGACTCATGATGCTGTGGTATGTGCTGCCACCAGACATACCACAAAGAACTAGAAGATCTCTTGCTCTAGTGCAGAGAGAGATGCTTTGTTTGCAGTTGCCAAGTGATGTCCAGGCCACTGCTTCTATGCCTAGTGCATGTGCTTCATTGCATAAATCTGCGGAAATCCTAGCCAACCTCTGTGCCTCACATGCATGTAGTCTGGCTGCCAAGTAGTCGCCAAGCCGCCAGTGAATCGTTGCAAGCCCTTGCAATGCTTGGGAATGCCGTTTAGTGTTGCCAGATGCATTTGCCAATGATATAGCCAGGTGACAAAAATCCATGGCATTAGAAAAAGTGGGACTGTAGGCGAAATAATAGGCTGCAACATTGAGATAGAATTTACCTTGAAGCCACTGAAGTCAGTCCTCATGTATAAGGTGTAAAAGGGGGCCTACATTTAAGATCTGGATCATCAAAGTACTCAAAGTGTTCTAATGGCTGGGCCACAAGTGTTTCTGAATTATAGATTGGTAAAGAGACATATGAGGCAAATAACTCAGCAATGAAGTAGACCCCAAGCTGAGGGTCACACGGGTGTGGAAATATTTTATGAAGCTGGCCAAGCATAGAAATTGACCCTCGGCCAGTGATTCGGCTGAAGAGATTCAGATACAAGGCACTAGAAACATTATCTGTGAGGTCTGGGTTGCCTTCTGGAGTCCATTCTGCAGTAAACTTTGGATATTGGCCAGATTTGATGATATTTGCCCAACTGTGGCTGATATCATTTCAGTTCCATAGAAGTCCTTGTGCAATTCAAGTAGCTCCTGGAAATGTTTAAAAAGAGGCTTAAGAAGCTCATTTTGAGGTGGGTGAGTCTTCCGCATATATTCCCTGATGGGTACCAATGCTTTTAGTGCTTTTTGTCATCCAGATAGGCTAAAGAAGTTCGAATTAATGTTGTTCTGCAATCCCGAATATCCTCAATTGGGAACTTGCTCTGTAGGAGCTCAACATCTGAAAGACCATCAGGAAGCATTGACAATAGGCTCAACAACTCTTCTGAATGAGGAACAGCTTTGATCCTGGGGCTAGACAAAGAGAGTGAAATGGATAAATCTAAGTTTGATCTCTTGTCACAGCCGTCTGAAATCAAAGATGTTTTCTCTTCCTCCCAGCGGGATAGTACACTGGAGCATCCCTCAACATCCACTAAATGGGCAATGAGATTGATAGCAAGGGGCATGTTGTCTGTCAGTGAAAGCACCCTGTCCATGTCCTCTGGGTTATGATGATCTTCTGCAATGTCAATTAATGTCTGGCGAGCAGCCACCTGTTCCAAGGGCTGCAAAGGAAGAAGAAAGGGCCGTGTCCACTGTACTTTGCTAGGTCGTTCTGCTCTGCGCATTGTAATCTGTGTATCATGAAAATTTTATCAACATTGCAACTACTGACACCTACCACCAGTGCTAGCTGCTGCACATCTGTAAGGACAGATAGAAACTCCTCAATATCACCACGACACTCCATGGGCTCCCACACTGTCTCCAGGTTATCAAGAACCAAGAGGCTGGGTAGACCAGTAATGAAATACTGGCAAACTGCCTGAGTAAGGTCTTTGCGAGGCTTGAGTCTTAGATGGGCTCCAATGAGAGCAGCAAGGTCCACTTTGCTGGTTGCAGAGTTGCATGCAACAAAATATCGATGTTGGGTATACTGTGCTGAGATTTCTGCATGATGAAGAAACTGCTCTGGCAAGGCTGGTCTTCCCCATCCCACCTGTACCTAAAATAGCTATCCTGGGAGCTTTCATCTTCAGCAGCTGCAGGATGTTGGACAATTCTGATTCACGGCCATGGAATATCTTGGGCTCCAAGGGTAGCATTGAGATTGATGAGAGCTTTGAAGAAAGTGTCAATGATCTTGTTATAGGACTAGACATGTTCCATACCTGTTTTGGATTGGGAATAAATCCTGCTCATCTGGAAAGAAGTTGATAAAATCTGTCGCAAACTCAAAATTGTCATACCATAGATCCTCTGGCAGAACTTGCGGAATCAGAGAGTCCATCAATCATGGCAAGTACTTCTTGGTGTCTCTGTTTTGCCACCACCTGCATCTTCAAAATATTGCTCATTATACCCGTGTTCTTGAGCTATGCAGACAGGATCATTTGCAATGAATTGTTGCAATGTGTATGAAAGAGCTTACCTGAAAAAAATCAAGTCCTTGTGTGAGTCCATTTTTGCAATCCTTGAGCAATGTGCTCATCTCTCCTTGACGGAAGAACTGCTTAACCTTGCTGCTGCTCTGATGTGCCTCCACAAAGGTATGGATTTTGTGGAGGGTCCTGAAGGGCAGTGGTCAGTATGGTGACTCAATTGTTGTTCACAAAAAAAAGTACTCTGTGAATTTTCCAATGTGATTCAATGTACTCGGCGGCAATACCCGGTATCTGAGTTGATGTAAAGAATGATAATTGCATTAAGCAATTCATGTGTTTGCTCCATCAACTCGATACAGGTTCTCTTGTTTTTCTTGACAGTCTAGGTTCCTTGTGTGAGATTCACACTATAATGCGCTTATAAATGATTCACCTCAATATTCTTCAACAGAGACTGTGTTGTGTTAGCAATGGCCTCCAAGAAATCTGTCTGGAGACTGTTCGCAAGAATTTCTAGTGTTTCAACCGTAATGCCAAAACACGTGATAAGCGTGTTCAGCCGAACTTGAGTGTCATTGTGTTGGGTGGGCATCTTGATGGGGTGTTCACCTCAAACGAGGCAAGTATTTTATGCTTTGTACCCTGGGAATTCTTGCTATTTTCGTTGCTGTTCATCTTCCGAGTAAAGTGTTCATCTTTTTCCTGGTCGACGGAATCAAGGGGTTTATGTTCACGACACATTTTCCAGATACATGGACACACGGGTGGGAGAGCGGATGTATCCCGCAGATATTATCAATCCCGCAGACCACCCTTTGACTACGGCTCCAGATCGATTTTGCCCCCCTCCCACTGCAACGAGTAATTTTCACCCTTCCTTCAATCCTAAGTCACGAAAAATTCCCTCTCACGCACAGCTCCACTTATTGATGACCCTGTTTATTATTGGTTTAATGTTTATTATATCTCGTATATTAAGCAGACACGATGCACCTGTTTGCCCGATTCACCCGATATTTAGGTTTTCTTTCTCAGCCACGTTCACTGCCTTGGCTCCGTACGCCGGAGCGAAGTGAAGGCATATCTAGTTGGTTTAATCAGGATCTGAATACTTGTGCCTTGCCATCACTGTTTTTCTTAGACTCATAACACTGCCATTGCGTTGAGCAATTAAATCACCAGATTATCAATTTCTGAAACCTATTAGAAGGACTTGCTTTTGTGGCCGCCGGGAGACGCAGCCTCAGTTGTCGCCACTGCTCCACAGCCTGAGAAGGAACTATTTTAGTCTGCAAAGCACAGCTTCCATCTCATAGAACAGCATCTCACCGCGGCCGCCTGCTTTTTCCACCGCCATCTGAGAGCGAGACGTGAGTGCACTGACATGAAAAGTGGCCACCGAATCAGAGTCACGTAAGGTGCAAAACAAAGAGTGAAAATGTCGCGTATCCAAAGCCCCACGAGGGCTACAGCGGCAGCGGAGAAAACCCATGGCCGAGTGCATAGCGGCCGCCCATCACATTGCAGTACGGGTCCGGCCGTCAGCTGCTCCGGTGATCAGGAAAAAAAAAAGGGGAACAAAAATGAGACGCACGGGAAGATCAGTGTTTGCAACCGTTGTGATCGTCGGCAGCACCGCGCCGCGGATCCACTTGCCTACCCGATGTCGACGCACCCAGCCCCAGCTTCGACATCAACAACGCGTACACACGCACACCCGCCTCCATGGGTACTCCTAACCCCGGTACAGCCTGATCGTCTGCACGCATGCCGCATGCGTCATCAACGAACTGTTTCCGCCACAAATCTGTGCCAACGATGCGACAAACACAGTTACGGTTATCTATACCTTCGCACAGCGGATTGGCTCCGGCACCTGCAATAGTCCGCCTAGAGCTCAGCATCGATCTATCCGAAAGAATCCTGAGCACTCTTTGCGTGTTAGATCGCCGTTCCATCACAGCACACGAAGGCATCTCCCGTCAACAGACGGGAGACGCAAGTCCGAACCGCACAACAGCTGCAATGCCAGGTCTTATCCCCAGCACATGGGCACAAGATACCAGGCACCAAGAAAGGGAAAGATGATGAATACTCACCATATCCACTACTGGATCCCACTATTTGAAGGAGCTCAAACTGTCTTGCATGCGCTGGCCCGTTAAGCTGGAGCTTGAGTGAATAATCCTGAATAGCAACAAATTAAAAGACAATGACGAACAAAAATCGGGTAGCAGCATAGGAATGAGAGGGACTGACAGTATTGCGCCGCAAGTCCACCCTCAGTACATTTCCCTGCCCGCAAAGTGATCAGTATTGAAATGAGGGCAAGGGATAAAAGAAATATTCACATGCACAAGGATAGGAATGCTACGAGTGAAGCGAGCACTTGCGCGACGATCCCAGTGAAAGAATGCTAAGCATGCAGATGAATGAATCTAACAGGGCATTAAGGCGTCGAGGCACTCACAATATCGACCACTCGAAGAGCCCATCCTACAGAGATCAGGGTGGGAGCGCTATCCTTGGCTCTTCCACCGCCGCTATTATCAGATTTAATTTGAGCAGCATGCACGACCACCGACCGGATGAAGGCAAGATCATTTAATACGATCACCATGTCTCAACGGCCTCAAAAACCGCTGGAAAAACGATCGCGGAGACAGCCTGCGACCTAGCAGCCCACAGCGTAGGATGAGTCGACTGTAAGGGAGAAGAGACAGGCACAGGGAATTGTGCAGGGAGATATTGGGCCCTGAGAAAGCAAAGTCGCGGCACGTACCTTGTAGGGTGCCAGATTGAGCCGCAATTAAGAGTCGCAGCGCAGAGCAATTTACTGAAAGATTAAGCTGAGAGAGTATGAATTGAATTCTGGGTGTATGAATCCGCCCGCAGAGTGGTGGAATTGAAACGCGTAGGTGAAAGGGTGTCTCATAGCGTTTGGCTTGGCAGCGGGAAGCTATTCCGCGTATCCGAACCGTTTACTACTACTACCAGATTTCAAGGCATGCAGGATCACTTACCCTGGACAACGCGACCGCAACGCCTCCGACGAAAGCTCCCGAGGGTCCACAGTTTGTCGAGTGCCGTCGAATTCCGAGGGAGAACTCCGAGAACATGATGAATATGGCACAATCGCGGGCGCAGATACGCGCGTTGCTTGCCGGTTGCAGAATTCAACTACTTGAAGGGCCACCGAGTTCCGTTGAAGGCTCGAGAGAAGGGACGCGAAGGATGACAGACACGGTGGTCGTGGTGGGAAGAAAGGGTCACGGTGGCGGTGTCCGGATCAATGCAGCGTTACAGCTCTGGACAATCAAAGTCCACAAATTTTCTGGGAGCCCAAATACCATTTTCTGTATTTGGCTGATTTCAAAATCGGATTCAGCACCCCTGAATACTCATAAAACCGATTTTTCCTGATTTTTTTTCACGAGAAAATGTGTGACGGGGAGCAGTCGGCTAGATCCCGGCACACGAGAGATAGAGATTCGGACAAAAGTAACTGGTGTAAGTAGTCGATTGACTGAAGTAATTCGACGTACATGCTGCGTATTTAAGTATCTAAGGAATAGGAGTGGAATGGAGATGGATCGGATGTGTAAGGGAATGAATGGGGTGAGTAATCAATCGAGGCACGAGTGCGATGTCAAGGACGTCAGGAATGAATAGGTAATAGAATAGACGGCGTAAAGTAGAAGCGAGGACAGGGAGGGACGAGGGAATGAGGTAGTTGCCATATCGGGGTGATGTGGTTGAAAAAAGAAATAGACGCGAAGGCGTACCCGTTACAAAATGGGTCCGGCCAAAATTTTGGGCCATCTCAACAAAATTGTGGGTACCTCTGTGAGTGTTCTGAGGAGTCTGACGACTCTGAAAGGCATTCCTAAGTCAACAGGAATGTTGTTCCAAGCTCTGCCTCTACTCCAGAGCTCATTCAAGGTTTCTGAGGTGCAGCAACAGAGTTGTAAGTTGGAACGACGCTACAAAATGTGACTTTGTCACGGTAATACTGTACTTACCCAGGGTTTTCTGTGCATGTCGGTTCGCTGAATATGGTTCTTTAGACCAGAATCAAACTTATATGGATGAAAAGAGCTCAAATGAATATTTTCGTGATTTTACATGCAATTTTAGGGGTCCGGCCAAAATCTTGCGGTCCCCTGGTGAAAAACAGCCATTATCTCACCAACCGCTCGAGGAAATTTGGTGAAAAAAATCCAGGAACCTGCTCTCGTTGTTTCCCTTCGATTCCGATAGGTATCGGATGTCATATAAATGGTCAATCAAATTGGTGGACTTTGATTGTCCGGAGCTGTACCTCTTCTTTCGCTCTTGCCACCAGGAGTTCAAGAGGGCACCTGGCGGATCCGCTCCAATCCAAGACACCGCTACAGTACGCCGGAATCGGCTCCTGGTCTTGTCACATTCTATGGGACTGCTGCAGCGTACAAGAAGACAGTTACTACGTTCAAGGGTGGCCTAAACACAGTTTGGGTAGTTGAGTTTAGATATGCGTAGACATGTTTAGTCGGCCACACAGATCCCGTTTAGACGACTATACACAGTGTCCGGGTAGCTGGGTGTAGCCAAAGCGTAGACAACTGCACAGAGTCTGTATATGTCAGTGTCGTGAGGGTAGGTACATCTGCAGAGCGGCACAGACCAGAGTTTCTCTTGCCAGCTCAACATCCGCAGTGGTTCTCGTTACAGTATCTTAATCCTGTGGAGATGACTACACAGACCTACCAGGACCTACACTGACCTATGCTGACATGCACTGACATACACTGACCTGCCCAGAGCTATACAGAGCTACACAGAGCCTGTCCAGCCACCTACAAAGAGCGATCTGTAGAGGTCTGCGTAGGTAACTGAACCAAGGCTCTGTGCAGGGAGGGTCTGAACGCAGTGAGTCACCGAGAAGGCAGCCTGATTTCATCCTCCGCGGCGCGCGCTACTTTCACCAGGATCCGAGTCCACCGAAATCAGAGCTAAGGGAAACTTCGGCGAGCAACCCCGCCGAATTCAAGTGCTACTCATATCGAAAGAGGAACTGAAGCATCTGTCAAGAGACTACTGTCCCGCCGCGGCCCAGAGGCAACATCCCCAGCTCAGACGACGCCGACCGCCCCTCACCTGCTGCCCTCCCCTCCTCGTCAGCACCGCCATCTACCTCAGAAACTGGCGGCCCAGGACACGCAGGGAGCGCCTTTGCGGGCGGGTGCGCGGGTTGCTTACGACCCGCACGACCTCCTTCTCTAAGCGGGTGAAGATGCGCACGCATGAGGCTCAGGCAAGCTACCCAGATTGACGCTCATGGAGAAGGTGCTCTTTCTCGGGATCAAGGATAAGGGTGAACGACAATATCCGCTATGCGCTGCGGGGGTGTATTCTGATTGAGCTGGCGCCGAGAAGGCGGATTGGGGTTGTAAGGGATCCGGGGAGGGTGAGTCTGGCTTCATATTATACGAGACTGATGACTGATGACAGATTGAAGAAACACTCCCCGTTACCGGACCGACCAATCACTGATTCACGGGGTCATATCGACACGTCAGACGGGCGAGACACTGCTCGACGAGACGCTAAATATGATGAAGCAAACGGAGGACGCTTGCGAGAAGATGGGTGTAGGTACTTGGGTCGTCGATCTACTCAGTAGTGCGTGCTTCATTTCGCTTTCATTTCCCTCATAATTTCTGCTTGTGGTCAATTCCACACGTCATCCGTGTCTTATTGCTCTACTTGCTTTCATTCTCCCTGCGCTGCTGCTATGTGGACGGGCTCTCGGCCTCACACGGCCGTCAGCGGCGTACTTGCCCGCTGCCCGTTTCTATGGCCCTGACGGCGTTTATGGCCGTTCTGCTGTTTGCGAGCTTGATATTGGATCGCGGTTGTGTGCTGTGTGTGGGCGGGCAAGCCGTTATTCGTGAGCCAGAACGCACTGCTGGCACTGGTGCCTATTTGGTAACGAGTAGGCGCTTGATTCAGGCGACCCACGACCTTGCACACGACTCCGTCGCCCTCAGCGGCGCATCTGATTTCGCATCTGCCCGTGTCCTTCATCATCTTTCCCTACACGATTCCCATCTCTGCTGACCGCTCACTCTATTTTCATTCCCCAGGTGAGACTTGGAACGTCCTCAAGATCGGCTTCCAGCTCAAGCAGGTGCGCGAGCGCCTCGCCAAGGGGGTGCTGCGCACGGAGAAGCGGAATTTGCTGTTGTTTGATATGGCGACGCCGCCGACGCATCCGGTGGTACGCACCTTCGCTCTCCTCCTTTCAATGGCATCTCACTACAAGTGAAATGTTTTAAATAACATGAGCCAGAACATTTCTGCGAATTTCTGAATGGACTCTGAAGCGCAAAATACAATCCGGCATTTTTGGGAGGAGTCAATCACCTGAATGCACCCGCCAACCATCCGCTCTCTACCTGGAAACCGTAAACGCTGTGCACCGTCGGAACTACCTTCATGCTTCCCCAGGGATTTAGGGCAGGTCGAAGTGCGGGATGCAACCTTGCACCGGCGGCACGCAGCATTGCCGCGTCGTCTTCCGCTTCCTCGGGATTGTACGCCTATGACATACGTTGTCGGTGAATGAACAGGGTTAACAGTATCGTCCTTATCAGACCAATGTACCGTGAAAACACTAGGTAGTTTACGCTCTACAAGAAGCTTGAAGGTCGTCGGCCATGTATAGTTTGTATGTTGGCCCGCCCCAGAATTGAAGCCAATACAGAGATCCGGGTTCTCGAACTTGTTGCCTTGTTTTTCCACGAAGTCGTGGTATGCGCTGCAAAATACACTGAGTGATCCCAAGGAGCAATAGGGTCGCAAGGACGGACTCTGCAGCATATTCAATCAAATATGAATGGCCGAGCACCATGCAAGCACTGGGAAGGTAATCAGTGAAAGAACAACGAAGCGAGACAGAACATACGGGCAGATTTTATGGTCAAACGAGTTGCGCCTCGGTACGTCCGGACCGCACATGACGAGCTATTGGCAGATCGGCTAATGTCTTCATGAGCAAGACCTGCTCTCACCTTCAGTGTCTTCACTTCAGGGGTGCGATGCAGAATTTCCTCAAAGACTCCGGCGCAGCTGAGTTCCCTTGTGTCGGCGCCGAGGATCTGTTGACGTTCAGAAACGAAACCATTTGAGGAGAGAAAAGAATACGAACGTGCACCGTTAGCGTATGTTTCCGGGTCCAGCCATTATCGTTATTTAGCTCCTCAAGTCCATATAAAATTGTCATCGCCATGGATAGGGTATCGGAGGCCGTAGTGATCAAGAATGTGATCGGGAGTGGCCTCAGGGATACCAAACGACTTGCGTATCTCGTCACTGAACTCACCTGTCCAGGATACCCTCTTCAGAGACACCCAGCCTGAGTTAACGCCCTTTGGGATCCAAACGAGCTGCCCGTATTGATTAAGCCACGAAGTCATGGCGGTCTCGAACATGATCTGCTCACGCGTGTACTTGTTCATCTCGCATTGGGAAAGCCCGTCATGCAAATCCTCAGATGGTCCCTGATGAAGCCTGCGCGAAGCCTCCCAGTGCGCGGGTGAACAGCAGAAGCTGAGCATGCAGTCCGGGCAGGGAGTCAGATGCTTCATGTTGTCCGCCGTCGTGCCGTTCTCCATGCGGATCACCATAGCCGTGCACGTGCTAGAGAAAGGGAGAACAATAACAACAAGAGGAAATGCGCGTAGAAATCGGATACCAGACTACGCATCGGGGTTCACTGTTAAGCCAGGAATGCTCTAGTGTGGTCGGATGTCTTTGAAACGTCAGTGCACGCGCAGAACGACGAAAGACCGATACCTCTGCAGTGAAGTAAGACAGATAGCAATTTGGTGCTCAGTCCGTTCACGCATTTGGCCAAGGTCGATGATTGGCTCTTTAGGAAGCAAGGGAACGAGTGTTGCCGCCAAAACGGAATTTTTCTCGAGTGAGCTGAGAGCCTTGCACATGGGTTTGTGGAATTTCCAATCTGCCTGGTAAAAAAAATCAGGAGGAAGGAGTCTTTTCAGTGAGGTGCGCACGTTTTGGCACTCTGCGATGTGAGGGTCATAAGTATCCAGTTCGGCTAAAGGCAAATGCCACTCGACTTCGCACCTGTACGGCAATAACTGACGCGGTGGCATCCACCGCATCTGGACAACTGAACGTCCATCTCCTTCCAGCACTTGTGGCAAGCCAATCCCATCCTTGCTGGGAGAGGTTGACCCAGCTCCATGGTAGTCAGAAGAAAGCAAGGACTTCGATCGGGAAGAGGTAGGCTAGGATTTGATGCACGGGTGGTCAGAGAAGCGTCCGTGGCCAGACTTTATATAGGTGCTTGAGAACGACTATCCTCTCATCGACCGGCATAAAGTCTGAGTAACGAGACTAGGGAAGAGGCACAATTTGAAGCTGATCGTCAACGTGACCTGATCGGCACCTTGTCAGATCGGGGTTCGGGCAGCCCGAACCCGAATCCTGCCGACGTTACAAAATTGATTCATTGTTGCTGCATCTTATTATTATTATTTCGTCGCGCGAAAAAATGACCGCATAACCAAGTTCAAAAGTTAGACCGTTTCAGTATATTCATTCGTTCCTCTCGCAGGAATCAATACAGCGGGATAAATCGAAACAATCCTTGTGGCGATATCATAAATGTCTTACAACATTCGAACGGTACATGAGTGGTTGGCATTTGGTCTACTAAAGTGAGTCAAATTTAGTGAAGTGAGGGAAGGGAGGAGACGCACATTGAATACAAGATACAAGAGTAAGTATGGGGAAAGGCAGTGAAGTTTGCGGATAGAAGTGCAAGCTAAGGTGTTCTTTTCGGTCATGATGAGCGAGTCGGCGCATCCAAACGCGCTGGCCGAGATGAAAATTGGGAGGAACGTGTGCATGGTGGGCCCGGGTCTCGTAGTTAGCATTGCAATTGCGAGTATACAGACAATTTGTGGGTTGAAAGAAGGGCTTGGGTAGGAATAAAGGACTTGCCGCCATCGAGTGCGTTGCTGTTCTGGGAATGGCACTGAGGCACGGGAGGGAAATCAGAGATGTAAGAAGGTGGATGACATTTGAAATGGAACCGCTGAGAAAGGTAACGCAAGCCAAACGAAGAGGAAATACCGAAGTTGCGAGCGGAGTCGGGCCAATACAAGGGCGTCGTAGGGAACTGACGGACAACGAAGGAATCAGGAATGCGCCCTTGTTAGTTTTACATAAATAAAACCGTCACTACGATAGAATCCCAAGCGCGTCGGACTAGCCATGGACATTAGAGGTTGAAAAAATCGAATGTGAATTCGAGTTGATATTGATCGCCACAAACTCGACCAGCAAACAGCCAAAGACGCAATTCGAAATTGTGGGGCATCCGTGGGACGAAGAAAGCATGAGGGAACCAAAGCCGTTGCTTTAGCGGCCAGAGAGCGACCTGGAATGAAGGCGAAAGCGATAATGGTGGTGGGAAGAAATTAATAAATTCTGCACCGTCAATAATAGCCAGAAAATTAAGGAGGACAGAATTCCACTTATGCTGAAATATAACCGCGCAGAAAAACCGTCCCAGGTGAATGGCCTGGATGGGAGACATTGTAGCGGACTCAGCGGAAAGGTGGCATAAAAGCTGTTCACTAGTGAGATAACTTGATGGGCTTGATGGGAAATTTCCGTGAGGGGCGTGAACACATTCCAAGTGGGCGAAAAGAGAGATTGAAGAAACTTAGCGTCGGAGAAAGAATGGGCGTGAGATTGAGAGCGATGAATTGAACAATTTCTCACCACTGGAAGTACGGATTAGGTGGTAATTAAGGTCATCATTCATGTCATTGCGCGAGGTGCGAGGCGTATCCTGGGACACACGTTCGGGCGCCATCTACGATGTCAGGAGAAAATATTGCAATGAACTCGTGATTCCGCAGAGAATGGACGAGCACGTACTGGTCACACGCACGAAACTGGGCTGTGAGGATGATCTCATTGACCGGTTTGAGGCAAGGACATCGTTCGGAGTATGAGGATCATGCGTTGAGTACCGAAAATTGACCAAGACACTTTATTAGAGTGTAAACGGGTATCTGCGAGGAGGGGAAAAAATTTCAGTTAAGGGGCCCGGGATTCCGGAAGGAACCAACGATCTCGCACCGCGCTCAAGTAACAGAGCCTCGAGAATTTGGAATTGGCCCGTCGAAAGTGGGGATGCGCTCTACGGTGCATATTGGGTCGCGGGGAGAGTGAATGAATCGGGAGACGCGGGGAGGTAGGCGCAGCGTCATCTCTGACTCTGCAGAAAGGTTAGTCGAGGTGTAATCCACGAGGCAGAAATTGACGGGAAGCAGCGTCGAGGAGGACAGGCCAAAAGTGCAGGAGGAGAGAGAGAAACAGTAGGGGGAGCGTCACGCTACGAGCCACCACGTCCTCGCGATAGTACATCACCCATCGGATGTAATCGCGGAGTTCGCTACTCCTCGAAGCACGAGACCACTTCGCCAATGAAGAGAAGGCGTTGGCACACACAACACACCAGGACATGTGGTACTGAACGGCGTGAAACTCACCGCACTCCTCCCGCTCGTCAACAGCGCTACCTCAAGCACGATTCCCGTCTTGACGGTTGAGTCGGTCGCGATCGCAAAAAGGGAGATGTTAGCTTCTGTCCGTAGAGAAAGAAGGGAGAGAGAAAGGAGCACGGAAGGGTGGAAAGGAGGAACGAACAGGGCTCAACTACCCCCATCCACTGCGACGCGCCATCGAAATGCCGTCCGTAGTCTCTCGAATTTTCCAGGGCCGGATGAAGTTCGCCACGGATACCGCACATCCGCAATCCGTGCTGAAGCACGTCCTCGCACGATGCATCCACCGTCTGGCGCGATCGCATAACTCCCCTCGCAACCTAATTGCCTGGGTGAGCTCCCCAGGTAGACGGGCGCCTCCCGCAACCATAATTTCAGCGAGCGCACATGTGTTCGGCAGTCACCTCGCACACACAGTTCCCGTCTCTTTGGCTGCACCGCGACACGCATCCTTTTCCCAACACAAATCTCGATATCACGACTTTGCAATCGCAATCGTAATCGCGCACCACCCGCGCAGGAAATTGGGTGAGCGGAAGAATGACGACGTGCAGAGAAACACCAATGAAACAAGTTCTGAATCACGCACTACCCGAAGTCAATGCATAAGTTCTCGTTCCATGTGTGCAATGGCAATGGCGACGAGGTCTTCGACGCGTTCGTGCACCTGATGTTGAGGGGAAGTCTCACCTGCAAACGATATTGATTGTTAGCATTGGCATTGCCGCCAGACGTATGTGAAGCTCAAAAGAAGAATCAAGCTGGAGCGAGGTTCCGCAGTAAGGCGACAGCAGCTCGTGTGGCGTGCACAGACGGATCGCGGTGCAGTACAGGTGAACTGAGTACATGCCGGAAAGAAAGAGAATACCCGTAGGAAAACAAAGGACAAGTCGACGAGTTACGAATGGGGTACTCACGGCATCACCTAGCTACCTATACCCATGCCCTCGATCTCCTAACTTGCGGGGTAGTCTGTTGAGCGTTTCCGTGCACGAGTATTCGTCGTGTTCGCGTAGCATCATCGACGTTGAGAAGAAGACGGCGGATTCAGAGGGAGAGTGGCGCAAGAACGGGGAGACTGCATGCGCTGCAGCTCGAAGAACATAACAAGTGTGGCGCAATCCGAGCGTGCTCAGACATGCGCGGTGCTTGCCGGCCGCAAAGCTGTTTCGCGCAAGTGTGAAATGACTACTTGAAGGGCTGCTGAGCTCTGTTGGATCCGAGAGACATGGCAGACTCGGTGGGAGATAGTCGTAGTGAGGAAGAAAAAGGTTCGCTTAGGCGGTGTCCGGATCAATGCGGCGTTACGTCTTCTTTCGCTCGTGCCACCATATATGATCCACGAATCGCGACGCTCTCATCACAAGCTCGCTGCTCAGAAAGGCTCGGGTACGGTGTTTGTTGGTTCCCAAAAGAATTACAAAAAATACGCCGAAAAGGGAAAGAGGAAAGGAAGGGAAAGGGGGAATGTAGAGGAATTCCGTCTACTAACAGTATGTACTGCCGAAAATTGCATCCATGTTCGGCTATTGATCAACCAGGTTTCCCAACTTCCTCCCAAATGGATACCTTGCTCGAATTTGCACAGAGTTTTGAACAGCATAACTATCCAGATATTAGTTTGGAAGAGGGAAATAGCCATAATATGGCCAGCATCAGGGCAGGATCTTTGCGGAAATGAGAAGCTACAACAACTGCAGTCTTTGCCTCCGAGGAACCTCCGAGACAACGACAGAAGTGGACATGCCACAAATGCAGACAAGATGGTTGTAAAGGGAGTAATATGCGGGAACTTTGCAAGAATCCGTGTGCAGATTGTAACCGAAGATCATGTGAGGGTCGAAGCAGTGCCCAAAAGAATGTTAAATGCAGGCTCAGTTAGTCAGAAACTGGCGATGAATAGCTATCAAGTATTAAACCCATTTTTGCTCTATAATTGGATAATTGGTCTTAAATACCCAACAGAATATTATGAGAGGTTGGATCTGTATATGCCTTGTTTTGTCCTGATTTTATGCAATAAAAACGGTGTTAAAAGATTGAGCATTGGCTGAAAACGAGTCACCTAGATTAAACGATATATCAACGGAACCGTGGGAAGTACCTCCCATTTCTGTCTACGCTCCTCTATCCACGTGAATAATTGCCGTTTCTGGTTACGCTCCAAACCCCATCTGGTTACGCCCAATTTGGCGTAACCGTTTACGGTTAGGCTCTGTTAGGAAATTTGATCCAACAAACACCAGAACCGCGCCCTCAGAAACCATTCCATCTGTCAAGTGGGCCCTTCATCACGATCCGATTATATCCGAAACAGCGTTCAGGAAATACTGAACGCACGCCGGAATCGGCTTCTGGTCTTCTCCGATTCGATGGGGCTGCCGCAGCGCACAAGAAGAACAAAATCACTGAGAAAGCGCCTTGAACGGTCAGTGCCCTTTCATATTCCAATTACAACGGGCCGGCGGCAGCCTCAATTGAACCATTCGAAAACAAGCCCTTGATTCAACTACATACAGCGCGCCGAATTCAAGCTGCACATTACACGTTCCCCTTTCCTTGACAGAATCGGAGTTCCTGTTCCGACTCCGTCCAGCTGTATCACACAACCACATACTCATTGGCTTACCGCCGAGTCGAACCAGCGTTGATCTCTCTAGATTCAGGGCCGTATTTTCGAGCAATAATTATCCTGAACTCCTGCCACAAAGATCACACGTGCATTCGGCGCTTCTTGTTCTTTGTACAGCTGCTTTCATGACTAAACACGTTCCGGAGTTAACTGAAAGAGTTCACCGTCCACCCGTCAACTATACGGTCGCCTATCTTCAAGCACTCCATCACCTCCCGTGTCTTCTCTCGAGTGACCGTTTTTCTCGCTTTGGCAGGGCATCTTTCCTCCGATTTCACCGCTCCAGCCCACGGATATCTATTTTTCTCGCTTCGCTCTTGTTCCGAGCGCCTCTGACTATTCTCTTCATTGGCTGGGAAGGGAATTACACCCTACCAGATGAATCCCCCCTCTTTGCTTGATGCTCATCCGCTGGTAACAATTCAATCTTGGACTTCTCTCATAACCATGCCAACGGGACACTCAAAATCGCTGGCTGGCGCCAAAGCTCTCCGACGACATCCTGAGGAACAGGGCGAGAATGCATTAGATATGGGCGGTGAATCAGACATTCATTGCGACTCTCGACTGCTTGGTCATGCCCAGGATACCGTTCGAACCCTTCAAACCGACTCATCGTTTTTTCTCGACCTTCTATCTGCTACGCGAATCCGGACGCTTGGAACATCTGACCTGAAACCAGGAGCTATGATGGACTTCGATTTTATTTGTACACCCTCGCATTTCGTGTTCATGCATTCGCAACCTAGTGACCTATATTCTGCCCTCATACTACCTCTGTCTCTGGGCCCATGGCCGGTTTCTCCAAGTCCGTTGATCATACAAAGTGCATGACTCGAGTATGGTGCCTGGCATCTCAATTACCTACAGTCTCCCACTGAACTCCCAGGTCTGTTGCTGTCTGCAACATTCTTCTTTCTGATTTAAATTAAGGACTGATATCACTGACTACAGTTTGACGGCCGCCAGGAATTTGCGCCGCAGCCAGGTACTTTAAACTCTGACCGTAACTTGGTGTGTTCTGTGCTGAAATCGCCACGCTGTTTGCTCATTTTCTTTCCGTCTGTACATCTTGCACACATAAGATCTGCAGTGTAAGTATCCACCAATTTACTCTTATTCATCGCTCATCGTAACCTCACCAAGTTCAAAGAATCAGTGGATAACAGCACACTATGGCGGTCCAAGTGCACATTTAATCGGCCCGCAACATTTTTCGGTGAATTCGGACTTTCCCAACAAAAATAGGTGTTTTAGCGCCCTCCGCGCTAAAAAGATGGAGGGTAATCGCGTCGTGCTTCACAAAGGATCTGTGTATTCCAGTTTAACCGCCGCAATCTGCTCTGTTTCTGGAGTTAGAATTACAACAAGCAGCAACGAGACAAGAAGCTTAAGACTTGAAAGACGATCCGAAACTCTGTATGATAGCGGTGGAAGGAGACATCTTTAATAAACCGCTTTACGGGCAAACTAAACCAAAATGGTCAGCTCGGCAGTTCATCTGGTAGAAAGTATATCGAACCACCTGTTCGAGCCTTCCAACTAGAAACTAGAAACCTCGATGATTACTGGCGGCATCAGTGACAGATAAGTAAACATTGAAACGAACAAGCCTGGAGTCAAGAGCACAAAACGAATCAGCTGCGAGGCAAGCAAGAAAGCGATTGTCACTCACAAATGCAGATAGAGGAACCTCGAGGATGTCGCCGAAAAACTCAGAGACCGCGGGGCCACGCACGTTGTGTGCTATGGCGGTCCAAGTGCACATTTAATCGGCCCGCAACATTTTTCGGTGTTTTAGCGCCGTCCGCGCTAAAAAGATGGAGATAATCGGCGTGTTTCTTTTGTGGGGAAGTCGGTGATTCCCGCAAGATAAAGTTTGACGCCCCGCAAAACTTTTGACACCGCCCGCAAAACTTTTTACGTCGCCCGCAAACTTTTTTCATGTCGCCCGCAAAACTTTTGTCGTAACTCTAGGCAATAAATTTAAGTAAATTTCCTTGTTCAGAAACGCAGAGTAACCATTAGATTGAGTGTAGGTAAGGTACGGAAGGAGCGTCGACGACGTGTACATGAAGATTGAGAGGGTATTGCCAAGTACAAAGGTTATGGATCTGAGCCGAAGTTCTTTGGCTTCGAACATATACGTGATCCAGTGATTTCTAGATCCTAGAAGAATGAGTACGGCAAGTACGGCTTTGTAGTGTGAGTTAACAAAGATGACCTCGTAGTACTTGTAGACACTATCCTAGTTGATCCAGTACAAGTTCAGGATGCACAGGTTTGTCGCACTGCTTTCCCACCCAACCCCACTTCGAAGTGCAAGCATTGCAAGCACCGGTAGTGCTCGGTGCGGAAATCGGTTCCGAACCTGAACTGAAATGAACCGGACGCAGTGTTCAGGTTTAAGGTTCAGGACTTTGCTGAACCTGAACCACAAGTTCAATTTGGCATTCAGGCTGGAAGCCTCGTATTCGAATGCTGAACCAAAAAATTGACCAGATATTTCAAAGAATCTTCTCTGTTTTCTGAATTATATGGCCATCAAACTGGGTTGGCTAGCATGTTTACATCAACGAAAAGACGTTTAAAATTACAATATTTGTCTGTGCCACTGGCGGTCCCTTTACCACGTCCCATCTTCTCTACTTGGGCAAAATAACTGTCCTCCCATTCTGTGGCTTGCTTCCACAGATGCGACTTGCCTGCAGCACACACAACTTCTGTCGGAATCAATGAAGGCACCCAGGCCTGGCCTACCTTTGTAATGAGGTACAGTTAGTTTCATACTTTCTTTGCGAAGCCTTCTCACATCTCCGTCGAATCACATTGTAATAAATAAATAAATAGCACTGATTCAACCCAGTCGACAGGAATCATAGACATACGACACTATTTTATTTTCCATATAATTCACTGAATTTTTAAACTGTCACTAGTAATTGCACTCCATACAGGCCCTCCTGCAGGTCCTCAAGTTCAGATAAATCATCCTCTGCCTGCCAGTTCCACGTTCTCGCGCTTGAACTTCAACAAATCTGTTGTGGTAGGCTACCTCTGTTTCTTGCGATTTAAATCAAAAACTGATATCATTGACTGCAGTTTCCACGGGCTGGGGGAATCTACGCACTCCCACCCAACATTGATGTGTTCTTTTAGATACTCAGCGTACAAGATCTGTGGGTGTAGGCGGACTAAATATCATTCACTGGCCACCATGACCGCAAGGAGTGGTAATGATTCCTGGAACCAAAAGTGGGTGAGTGGGTAGTTGTGACCATGGCTCCTCGGTGCTTTCATTGTCAATCGTTTTGAGTCTGCATTGCTCTCCGTGCTCGCCTTGCAGCCAGTAACCATATGAAGTTTGATTAAACAATCTGCGTCTCAACGGAAAATCAGGTTTAATCCTTGATTGTTTAGTCATATGAAAGGGGACAGGGAAGGCCAGGGGCATTGGTGAGGGTACAGAGGTTCTGTTTGATCAAGGCGTTGTTAATCATGAATAATTACGGTTCATGTTCAAACATAAACATAAACATGAACAAAAACAGTGTTCACCAAGGCTCAAAGGTGAAAATGTGCCAACCATGGGACTCGAACGAGTGACCTCTCCAAATCTGAGAGAGCAGAGAGAAAGCACCATAACCACTAGGCCATGCAACCATTGCAAACTGCCTACCAGTCTGGAATAAACCAGGTACTAATTAACATTTTGGACTTAGACTTTTTGCAACCAACTTACAACACAGACAGGAACTTTTTTGCTCTCCACTTAATAACACTGGTACATCCAAATAAGTCCTGGGAGGATCATTGAGATCTTCATTTCACTGATGCAATTTCACTGTGATAAACTTATACAGTGTTCTATGCCCTGATGGGACAACCAAATTGAGATCTTGTTCAGAGAAATAAATATGGCTGTACGTAGCAAATTTGGTCGGGCCGATCATACCTTTGGGATTAAATCTTTGTTCTCCATAACAATTTTGGGTAAACAGAGAAGGATTTGTCGATATCGAGCAGGATCAAGGCAAAATCTTGTTATCACCAATTTGACACCACTTGGGACAGCGTCACAATCACGCCGGCAAACTCGGTTAATTAGTTACCGTAATCTAATCTTCCACAAATTCACTTCCGATTTCAGCCTCCTTGTCCTCGCTATCGTCCTCCTGCTCTTACTGCTCCTTTTTTTTCGGCTTAGGCAGCAACACCTCAATCTCGTAGTCAGCAATCTTTGGTTTCGCCCACGCAGGTCCCGTGATGTGACAAGCCCCATATGGACCCATCTGGCCCATCTCATCAATTCTGAAGGTTCATCTCATCTGTATGGGCTAGGATTGGGGATATTGACTGTTAGCATTGCAATCCTTCACCATACCAATTTCCATGACCATCCAGCATTGTACAAAAGCTCCAGAGCGGAAAGTCACATCAAATCAATTTCGATTTTGAGGACTTTTGAGAATGATTTCAATTTGGAACCGGATCCCTTCTCTCGATAAACCCTACCTTTCAGTACAGTATACCTGACATGTATTCTAATGTACTAGTAAAAAGTCCGAGGCCAATATATGTTGAGGGAGCGCATAAAAACTGTTTGTCCCATCTGATCATTGTGTCCCATCAGGGCGTAGAACACTGTAGGTTAGAAAACAAATATTAGTCTCACAGTATTCAAAGTGTTGGAATTTGGACAATGATACAATTAAACAATGCTCTAAAGGATAGGGACCTGGAGGATTCAAGAAACTGCAGGAGCCCTTTGGAATATGCTGTTGAACACGTTGCCCACTGTGCACAAACTGTTCATAGCTTTACTTTCATACAAGTGGGAGTATTCAAAGTGCAGGAACTTTAATTTTCTGCTCACTAGTAATACTGGTATGTTCAAATATTCAATAAGTTCTTGAGAAGATCATCATTAGATGTTAATACAGTGTGCAGACTTTCCTGTGCCTTGCTTAGGGAGATCCTGGACCCTGGATGGGTTCTTGTCCTCTCCTTTATAGAAAATCTCATGTTTTGCTTTTCACAACATTGACACGCCAACCAACCAGCCAAGCGCGAGCAAACCTAAAACAGGTGAGTAGCGCAAGGAAGGATGGTGGAGATTATAAGTGTGAAGTGTACAATCAAGCCCGGCTCCGTGACAGGTAACCATGCAGTCAAGTAGTAGGTGTAAATGATGAGCAGAGTGCGAGAGCAAGAGTGGGGGTGAGAGCAACAGCAAAGCAAAGACTTAGTGAGGGACTTTGGGGGGAATCCAAGTGTCGTATATTGCAGCATGGATCGTAACTTATACAGAAAACTAGGGGAGTACTAAGAAAGGAAGTTGGAAGGTAAATGAAACCTATTACAGATTGGGGGAGCAGAGAGTCCAAGAAATATAAACAGAAGAGGATAGAGAGGACGAAATCGAGAAAAGTGGGCAAATGCACTTGATAAATTGAGGCAAGGCAGTTCTGGGGGGGCTGAATCAAGGGTCGGAGCAAAGGAGATATAGTACAAATACTCGTCAGAAACGTATAAATGGAGCAGGAGCTCTACAACTCGTACCTGCGCACGGATCTATGTCTCGAGTACATCTACGAAGTTGAAACTCAGTACCTACTGGGTGGTGAACTCGTCACTCTGCCCATCATCCACAGAGTCTATCGTCGCGACACTGAACTGCGTTGGTCCGAAATTCGGAACGCGTTAGCAGAAGCTCGTTTCCCACGCTGTTATCAAAAGACTGACCCCAAGTTTGCTCCAATGAATCGCGCTACGTTCCAAAATTTGTTGACCGTTTCTATCTTGCTGATTACAAGGGAGATGAACAGACCATCTTCGAGAAAGGAACCTGCCTTCCGGTTCAGGACCAACATGAAGATTTCGAGCAGATTCTCGGGCTTATCCTTCCTTCAAGAATGTCGGAGGAGGAACTGTTCCAATTCTCACCAGAAGACTTCGCACAGGCCGCTCTCGAGCACAGGAAGATGTGGCATCTCGACTGACTTGCAAGGGCGACCTTCCATTGGCTGTCTATCCATGTTTAGTTCCGTTGAGTGTTCAAATCGTTTTCGAATTGTTTCCGAATCTGTTCTCCTCGAATCTTTTCTCTGCTCTCATCTTTATTGTATCTACTTTCGTTCATTACCTCTCTGACGATTTTATTACAGGATTTCGAGGTCGAAATCACAGTACCCCCCTCTGTGGAAGTGCGCGTTGCCTTGCATGTCGCATTCCCATCTCGAGGTCGTTGAACATGTGCATCAAACATTGCACCGAAATATCGAATACAGCTGCTCGTCTATGACTTACCACGTTTTCCTTTCACACCACCTGATTTGCGACTCGAACATGAACTTTGCCTTTACAGTCAAAACATCTGCTATGTATTTCTGAACGCTTGGACCGAGTTTTTCATCGTTACACTCACCCAATTTTTTTTACATACAGAAACACATTGTTCCTCTCTACGTACCGCCAATGCGACGAATTGGACCAGGTCTCGGGCATCTCGGGCTGCGCCGGGGATTGATCTCGAAGGGGGTTGGGCACCCACCTTCGGCGCTGAGTGGGGCAGCGTAGATCTCCCTATTCGTATTTGTGCAGTACCTGGATTGCTGGGTGAAGTTCAATTTTAGCTGCGGCTTTTCTTTGCTACTACGGACACGATTACATACCTGGCTTTGACTCAGCATACCATATATGTCGGCATCATATGACACATTTTTCTTTGTTCTCTACCTCCGCCTTCTCGCCACCATCTACGCACGGAATACACTGGCTGTTTCTGAGTAACTACGAGCAAACTTGAACTGAGTGGAGCCTACTACCGAGCTGAGTTTTCATTCCCTCTGTTATCGTGATAATTTCACTTCCAGATCTATTCTGTCTCGCCCGACATTACCTGTGTGCTGTACAACTCGGCCACACGACTAGCACGACCTTGGCCTCCTTCTGTCCTCCTCAGGACAACATATCTCTTCTTTACCGCCTCATCTTCTCATTCTTCAGCCAGTCAGAAATGATGGGTTGCTTGAGGCGGAGGTTGGGGTAAAATGAATCGAAATGTTTGGCGGTCTTAGCTTGACTAGGCTTCGGCCGGGAATGATGCCAATTGAGGAGCTCAATCCGTTGCGCCAAAGTGGCATTTTCTTTCTTCGTGAACACGGGGGCAGGTGGAGGCTTGGACCCCTTCTCTAGTTTTTGACGTTCAACAGGTCCTACATGAAGACAAATTCAGTGATGCCCAATATAGAAAGCGGGAGGAACTCACGTGGTCGCTTTTTTGATGCAGTATTGACTGCCTTCTGGCCCAATCCCTTAGCCAGGGCCCAGCTCTTTCAATTTTTGAACCAGTCCCAGTTCCTTCTCATCGAGACGTGCGAAACCACACTCGTAATCCGACGCGTTCTCAAGCTTGTCGATGACAGTGTCTTCCTTGACCTGATTTGCCACGTCACTTGTGCTTTGGGGCTATTGCGTGTGCATGGCTGTACGAGTTCTTGGGCATGCTGTGCAGCTGTTGTAATGTTTACCGGTATGGTCCAGCCCAATGAATAACGTGAGAAGAATTCGTACCAGTGAGGCAGCTGACTCTCTCAATTCGTGCCGACTTATCTACTCTTTATGCTCTGCTCTCTCACCAAGCATGGGCCGCAGCGCTGATTGATGTGCACAGAACCTATATAAGAAACACAAGATAAACAACCACTTGACTCGTGATCAGCGTAGAAACAGTCAAAGACTGTAGAAACAACCAATAAACAAACTTGGTGGGAAGGCCGATGCTTCGCACGGCATGTACTCATACTTATTATTATTTTTTGTGTCTTTTTTATATTTCACTGAATATTTACCACTCCACCCAAGCAAGTGTCGGAGAGTCAAGGGTACTCCCGGAAGAATTGGTTTGTGTGAAAGACTCGGTACAATGCTGTTGAGCTATAAGCCACTGTTGATGGTGATCGTGATGGTAAAAGACAAAAGAAAGTGTGTGGCTGTGATGAGCCTATGTACAAAGGACATCGGATACACCCGGTTGCACTGATCGCTGGCCTGATTGCCAGTGACTGTGCTCACACTACGCACCCTTTTCTTGCTCCTATATGAAATGAGTAGATTGCCTTACAATCTTTAGTTTGGTTTACTATGTCTTTGGAATATGTGTGAACAGAATTCCCGCACAGGATTTGTATTACTGCCGCTTCAGTCGCATCTTGGGTTGCACCACTTGTGTGCACCAGACAGAGGTCCCATCTTGGATCCAATAGACTCCATTGACTACCTCAATACCTATTGACACCATTAGCTAGGCCACGCGTGCTCATCTTTGGATCCGATACCAGTTCCCGAGATGCCCGGAATTGTTGCCTAATTTGTCAAGTCCCTCAGATCCGAAGGATAAAAAGACCCAATGTGACAGTAGCACCCGATAGTTTACTTGAGGTCTTGGGGGTTTAAACTGAATAGGAATTGTTAAATCAGGCCATCTGGGATGAGTTTGAGATCAGTGCAAAAGCCGGAAAGTCAAGGAAAACATTGCATCGAGCAGCTACCGAGATTGTTCAGCAAGGATGCCTCAAACCTACTCATATTTGACATAGAGCACACCTGCTACATCTCTTGTAACATCATCTGTGATGCATGTATTAATGGCCATCCGTGGCAGAGTATGCAATTGTCCATCATACCATCAGGGAAAACCTCCCCCGGTATTTTGTGATATTTTCACCAAAAATATCTTGTGGTCACCAAAATTTCGATATTTTGTGAGAATTTCGCGAACTTTGATAACAATCCTTCAAAAGGTATGCACATTTTGTGAAGGCTTCCACATAATTTTGCACAATTTGTGCCAAGTTTTCATGAAATATTCCATTGCTCACAACTTGCTCACCAGATACCCTGCCTTATATGTAGGATTCAATCCTGATGAGGGTCAAACTTCGAAGTCTCCAAGGCTGGTGCCTGTGTCGCCGACATGAGGGAGAAAATACATTAAACCACTTTGGCACAACCCACCATCTGCAATCTCCCGTGAAGAAATCTCGAACTTCGGATTTCAAGCAGCAGTGAGCAAAATCAGCAAAGAGGCAACGTGAAACAGCGCCCACCCTAAAGTATACAGCACCAGTACGGCACTTGGCTGGGCATCGGCGGCTTGTTTTCGCCGTGTATGGCAACCACGTGAACGCGAAACATGGTTGGTTTCGATGCTGTCACAATGATCAAATGCCTCTCTTCCTTTTCCCCCACCTTCCTCCTGCGAGCCTGCCTCATTATCGTCACGATCTGCCCACTGTTGCACATACACACACTCAAGAAAGTCGCAAGATCATTCGCTCATGCTCCTGATGCTCCGGACTACCAGTTTCACGTGGCCGGACGATGTCGGTGATCGGTACGGCCCTTTGTTTATCATTTACCATTGTCTTAATCCTCATCTCTGTGCAGCAGACTCCACACTCAGCTACAGTGGTGATGATCCGGATTCAAAATCCCAGTGTCTTCCGACATAGGCAATTTGGTACGTCTTAGTGGGTGTGTCATCTTGTTCATCTGTGTTTTATATCAACTCGTCTCTGTGTAGCCCTGAGTCGAAACACGGCTACCAGCATTGCAGGTATTTTTTCTTTGTACACCACGCCGCAACCATGCATGTACCGTCCAATCTTGCTGTACCATCCTGTGACAGTTCGACTGACTTGTATGGCAGATGACTTGGCTTGGCAGGATCTCTAACGCCGCCTCAGCAATCGGCATGGAGTCCAACTCGACACGCCTCTCCTCGGTACTCCTCTACTCGGTATGTCTACCGTGCCACACCCTCCCAATTGTCTTCCTTATCTCTATTTGTGCCGGCCCACTTACTCATTCAGTTTATACAGAACCGTACATTCACCTCCGTGCCCTCCACGGCATCCTCACTGTACCCGGTTTCGCACCCTGTCACTGATATCGACTTCAATCAACAGCGCAGCAAGTGGTGGTAAAGGGTGTCTTGTCTTCGGGTGGAACTCGCGGGTGTGGAGTGTTTTAGCAACGGATTGCAGCTATCATAGCTGTGTGATATTCAAGCCAGTAGTTATTATCAATGGCCATGTACACTAGCTACACTTTGAAAGCAATACAACTTGTTTTCCTCTACCTTCCTTGCATCGAAGTCAGATTCTCCGAGAAATAAGTGGCATAATGTGCGGAAACTTTCAGTAATTTGTGCTCAAAAGTTGCAGAAATTTCACAATTTTCTTCGCCGGGAAGATATTTTCGGTAAATTTGGAAACTGTTGAAACTACTGATATTTTCGAACATTTTATGCGAAAATACCGGAAAATATCTTGGGGGGGTTTCCCTGATGACTGACACTTTCGCCCTGTGGCAATGCTGTCATGGTACCAAATTGCTCCATTATCCTTGATAATCCTAGAAGTGAAATGGTTCTGACCGGAATAAATCACGCCTCAGAGGGCATATCTCTGCCGGATATCTCCAGCTGTCAGGTGTATTGCCGAGTCGAGGACAATTTTGGTGTCATCCAGAGACAGGAATAACACATCGGGGACAGCATTCAAGCTTATGATGTCTAGCATACCATTTCCAGCTTATCAACTCAAATTTCGGAAGAGAGGCTCGGACACCTTATAGCTTTAGCCTTAGCCTTGGCTTGATTTTATTACCGCTTATCAACTAACTCGCGACTCGTGGAGGATCATTTCGTCAGCAGATTTATGCAGCTCGATCAACTGCTCCATCAGGAAAATCTGAAATTCTATAAAGACTCAAGGGGCATTATCCAGGTCTTTGCTTGTCTTCCGTGGTCTATGAAGACATACTGCAGGTCTATGTGAGTCTTTGGCGCACTCCGAGTGTCTATCTATCTTACGCACCTGCTTTGATGTCTATCATGGACTAGATAACCGAACTCTGCGTCTATAATGTCTGCCAGAGTACTTCGGGAGAATATGTCCCATTCATCGGCGATTGCTGCTAGAATTCAAGTTCAATGAACTCCCGTAATGTTAGGTCAAGCCGTCAAAATATTCAATCCTCAAAAATTGCCGAGGATATTCTTCGATTCGAGCCTTGAAAAATTAAGCCCGAAACTCGATTTTGAAATTTGATATCAGACAAGAGAACAAAGTTGAGTGGACTTAGCCTTCACTTCGTGTCCTGACTTCGCCGCTCAGTAAAGATTAGACAGCCTGGCAACTTGCCGGCATAGGCGAGTTGCAGTCAAAGATTGCCGATGCGACTGACAGTGCCAGTTCGCTTGCCGCCCGTCAAAAGCGCATGCCACGTCTCCCTCCTTCCTTTTCCCCCACCTCTTCTACTTGTCGAATGCCCTTCATCACCTCGCCATTTTCCAACCCCATCGCCGCTGCTCCATTCTGTCAAGACGGTTACGCAATCACCCCCTCACTCAGTTAGTCGGCTTGGCGATTCCTCAAGACAAAAAATTCAAGAGAGAAAACCCGTGAGCCTGGATCCCGCAAACCGGTATACTCGTCAAAATGGCAGCTATTTTCTACCTACACTCCCCAAGTCTTCTCAAGGTCTCGAGCCCTATCTTCTCCGTACTGCGTCTGTTACGAGCAAGCTGTCAAAAATATCAAATTCAAGAGGTGCTCTTTCTAGGCTTTTCTAGGTCCTTCAAGCAGGCCGAATTAACGTGAAAGGAACCGAATTGGCTATCCCAACCAACACCCGACCGCACTTTCCCCCGTTTCACACACGCAAATTCCATTTCACCTCTGTACTTACATACCAAGATCCACTTCCTCTACATTTGGATCGACCTCTGTTCGCAATACCAATTTCTTTAGGCCGTAAAATGTTAACTTATTCTACTTGCATGTACTATGTATCTGTAGCTACTTGAATACTGTACTATTTAATTCAATTCGCGCGCCCTGTGACCCGTGACATCGAGCAACGAACTTGCACATTCGTCGATTGCCCCTGGGGACCGTGACACCAAAAAAAATCGCGCTTTGCTCCAGGCCATCCAGAATTCCATTCTAAGCTCAGCTGCCTTGATTCTGAGGCGAGATAAATGAAATGGTGCACGCTCAGCAAGTTTCTATTTCGCAGTGCTTTAGCGTCGAGCGAGTGCGTGTGGGAGCGGGACAAGTCGAGTCTCTCCGATCACGTCAGAAATGGCAGCTGTGTGAGCGCCGCGGCCATTCCAATATCAGGGCGCGTCAGTGAAGGAAAATATTGATTTTGGACGCGTTTTTTTTCGCGATTTTGTGACTTTTTTTACAAGTTCGCGCTCAGCCTCGGTGACCTGTGACAGGCGCGAAATTATTCGTCGATTTGGGGGCCTGTGACGCGTGACCGACGAATTGAATTAAATAGTACAGTATATGTTTTCCTCTCTTCGTATATGTTTTTAAGGAAACCCAAGGGAACTATGACGGCTATAGTGTCTATTACGTCTACGCGACTATATAATGCAGGTGGTGTCTATGGCGGTCTTCAGGGAACGACCCCCCCTCCCACGTGTCTATCATAGACAGTCTTTTACTTTCATGTCTATGATGTCTCTCTGTGTCTCTATAGATCTGCATAGCAATTTCATATTTTCCTGATGTCCTGTATAAGGCATGTCACCCGCAAGTCATCCCAGGTTGACCCGTGAGAAAACTCGTGGGAAACCCGACTCGTGGGTTCGGGTACCCGTCGGCACGGGTAGTGGCGGATCCGAGTTTGATTGTTGAAAAAAAAAAAATTGTAGTCGCGAGTTTTCAAGTGCCTTAAAACATGGAGTTTGAGCTGAGAAATAGCAAAGAACAAAAATACCTGTGAGTTGATCCATGGGAAACCCATGAATCGTGAGTCAAGTACTCGTGAACGCGGGTCGACCACGTATCCGAGTAGGGCTCCAGATGGCACGAGTACTCGTGCCACGGGTCCGGGTCAACTCGTGACATGTGTATGCCGAAGACGCGCAACACGGTGAATCGTACATTTCGTCAGCAGATAAGGCTGGTAAAGGCCGACAGGCGGCAGAGCCCGCTACTAACGACTGAGGATCTAACTTGCATAGAAGATGAAAGATTTTGCGGCGGCCCAAAGCTCGCTCGGTCGACGCAGCTCTCATTGGGCTGCATCAGTTTCTGAGCAATGATATGAATTGGGGAAAAAATGGAAATGTTGTGCTGACGAGACAGGTGTGACTGCGCCCGTGAAGAACGGACTCGGACCGGGAGGATTTGGTGGATGGGAAAATGTATTTGTAGATGGGAAAGTGCTTATGTGAAAACTGCTGACGAAAAATGATCAGCCCCTGTATGCCGACAAGACGCGCAAACGTTGGATCTTGCGTAATATATCCGGCTAGGATTCGCCAGATATAAAACCCCAAAATGACAGGTCGTTGAGGACATCCACTCGGATGGCACCTCTCAACATCCTCATCTCCGGCGCCGGAGTAGCTGGCCCGACTCTCGCATTCTGGCTCAACCGCCTCGGCCACAAGGTCACCGTTGTCGAATACTTCCCAACCCTGCGCACCGGCGGACAGCAAATCGACTGCCGTGCCCAAGGCATTCAAGTTATCCGGCAGATGGGCATCGAGCAAGTCATTAGGGATGTATGTATCGACGAAGCTGGCACGGCCATCCTTGACAATACTGGAAAGCCGCGCGCTGTCTTCCTGGCTAATGTTAGTAAATATTTCACTCTAACGCCCAGACTGCTACCCAACTGACACGTCGCCGTCACCAGAAATCGGGGAAAGGGCGACAGGCCTTCACCACCGAATTCGAAATCATGCGTGGAGATCTCTGTCGCGTCCTCTACGACGCAACAAAGGATCGCACGACCTACATATTCGGCGTGTCAGTTACATCCTTCGAGCAAACCCCCGATTCCTCGTCCGTCACAGTCCACTTCTCTGACGCCACCTCCGCCTCGTACGACCTGCTCGTTGGTGCTGACGGCCAGAACTCACGTCTACGACGTCAAATGCTTGCGGCCGATGCGCCAAGCTCGTTTAAGTCACTCGGTCTCTTTGCTTCCTACTTCACCGTACCGCGCACTCCCCAGCCTGAGGCGAACAAGCTCATGAAGGTCATGCAGATACCGAATCACCGAGGTGCTGTCACACGCTGCGATAACCGTCCCGACCTCATGCAGGCGTATCTATTCACCATGCCACCGACGGAGGAGGGGCGGGAGCGCTGGCGGAAGATTCTCAAACAAGATATCGCAGCCCAGAAGGCTGCGCTGGTGGAGGACTTTGCGGACGTCGGGTGGGAGGTTCCGCTCATTCTGGAAGGGGCCAAGGCGACCCCCGATTTCTACATGCAGGAGATTGGGCAGGTGAAGACGAACACGTGGTCGAAGGGTCGAGTCGTCCTACTGGGCGATGCCGCACACTGCCCATCTCCAATCACAGGCATGGGGACGACCTCCGCATTTGTAGGGGCGTACGTCCTGGCCGGAGAGCTCTCGCGGTCGCCGGATGATGTCTCTCTGGCACTCATGAACTACGACACCGCGCTACGTCCCTTCGTGAACGAGATACAGAAGATTTACACTTGGGAACTCTCACTTTTCCTTCCCAAGAGTACCACGGGGATATGGTTCTCGCGAACGATCATGAGCATTGTGTCGAAGCTCAGGATCGACAAATTCTTCCAAGCTATCCTTCCGGAGGAGAGGGGTGGGTGGGCTTTGCCCGAGTATCCGGCTTATCACGAGTCCGCTCCGGTGGCCTAATGGCAGAGACACTGATGCAGCAATGTATCGACATCCGTAGCATCCCCTGTCTGAATACGAATACGACTTTTGGGATACCTAGGTCTTACAGTGGCTCCCGTATGTTATTTGTGCTCCCGCATTGGCATATGACTTCCTTTATGTCGTTTGCTGAGTTTCATCCAAGTTCGCGACTTGACAGTCCAACTGGAATGTCAACCAATAAAGTGTCTCGGGGCACTCATCTGGAAACGCGTTTCTGACGGGTAGATGACCCTCCACGTGTTAGAAGAGGCGGTGTCTCGGAAGAACCCGTTAGAGACACCGGTTCTTGGCAGATCCCGTTAGAGCCTGGGCTGCTGTGTAGAGCCTGTTGGAGCGCCCTTCCTACTTCGAATCCTCTCCTCTAACTTGCGCAACATGTCGGACATACATCCTTGGCCTCTGTGTTGAATTGCCGCCCCTTCCAGACGCTCACCGTCAGCCGGACTCGGAGGCCGCAACTTGACTTGTCTTGACTTGTAGTACAGCTCCCCACTTGAAATCCTCCGAGTCTCACCAGCTTCGCATTGGCACGGCAACATCCTGTAGCCTAAATGTCACCAATCTCGCTTTCAGAACAACCGGACTTAGAGCTTGGCACATTGGCTGATCCTCCGAGTCGTACACCAGCCTTCGACACCTCGCTCGGAGTGGCTGATTCCGATGACTCGGACATGTCTTTGGGAGATGACTGGGAGGTCTGCACCTCACAGCCATTCGAAGACGAGGATCTGGCGCTGTACGGGAGGTTACTGGTGCGTTACACGCTCTATTTGATTACTCACTAGTACTTACATGTACTTACATTGTATTCTCAGAGTCTTCCACCGGCCTATCCTAATATATTGTGTCCTTCGACTGGTCCGCACGCCGGCACATCCCATACAAACTTGCCATCGGCCTCCCGGCCTCGTCTCGTCCGTCGCGCACCACCTGTAAGGTCCGACTGTGTGCCGCTGCCGACCAATGCTCATATCGACTGGCGTATCCAGAAAGCGGCCCCTACACCTTCTATTCCCAGCCCTCGGAACTTTAACTTGGTCAGGCGCGTAACTGGCCCTAACATATTTGTAAGTGGTTGCTGTCAGTTTTCGCTTTTTGTGTATTGAATTGGCGGTACTACAGGCCCTCAAAGTCGCCGAGATGGAGACAAGGCGGCAGCGTGCACGCGACGAGGCGCGCCGCATTACCAAGAACCTCCGGGTACTTGCTTCAGTCACGAACCGTTTGCGCCGGAAGCATCGGCATTTGTGTAAGGTCGTTGCGGACCTCAGTTCTAAAGAGAATCAAAGATGTATTCGTTAAAGTCTAATACAAAGCTATTGAAGTACAATTATTCTGGCAAGCAGTTGTGGTATCCGAGCTTGTACAGACAAAAGGCGTGTGCGTCCGAGTGTGAGTTTAGTAAGAAAGTTTTGTCGTGCCCCCATTTCTGCGGAATGAGCATCGCGTTGCGGACAATGCGATCTGCGGTGATAATTTCAGCAGACGGCTGCTGTTGGCGAGTCGACCGGGATATGTGATAATAGCCATCCACGGAATCGGGAGTCCGGAGCGGGGTGAACCATTCGATATAGGCCAAGGGTGATGTTGTTTTGTAAGGATAGTGGGCCGGAAGTTTGAATATGGTTTTGACCTGTGCGACACGGAGCCCTAGCAGAAGCTAAATTAGCGAACTGTCCAAGGCTTTGTGGTCAATTTACCTTCGAGAGGTGTTCCCGCCGTAAACGTGTTTACTTCCCCTGTACGCACGAGCGCATAATCCAACTTGGGGGGAGGGCCGATGCTTCGCACGGCATGGCTCGTACTTTAGGATTTATACTTTGTATTCTTATTACTGACCTGCACATAGCAATGAAAATACTTGGTGCACTTCGTATTCAGCGGTTTGACCGCGAAATCCGACTTACGGCAAAATCATGTCGGAAAAACCTTGTTTTGCTTATAAGGGATCGACCGGGATTAGGGCATTGTAAGGGATTAAGGTGGATTACGAGCCGCGCAGGCGTACCTTGTAATCCCCGTGGCTTGAGGGGCCGGAAATTTCACCAGTATGAGGGAAAATAACTCAGGTAATGTGCCCAATATCGTCGCTGCTACCTTCATGTTGAAGTCTTTTCAAATAAACTTAAGTAGGTCGCCGTTAGATAGTCTAAATTTTCTGGAATTACGGCACTGCTCCACTGCTCCACAGCGTCCGTCACTTAAGTGCTGCACACCATGTTTTGTGCCTCTTGCTTCCCTACCATCACCATTACCTGCGCCTGAAGCTCAACGTCCTTTTCTCCATTGCTAACATCCGGTTCTGCTCATATGCGCGTCTTGCCCAACCACCACCGTCACTATTACCGTTTCGTACCTCGATCTGCCGCCTCCATCGCCAACACTCAGTGGCTCACCAGCATGGGTCGCGGGTCCACAGCTTTTCTGTTTGCCAGTTGATGCGGTTGGGGTGAATGTGGTAAACTGAGCACGGAAGGTACTTTGCCGGTGTTGTCTCCAAAGGTACGCGACCACGCCTCTCATCACATTGCGGTGCGCTCACTGTCGGACCCATTTCACCCCCAGATGCACAAGTCACCCATGATATGTTTGTCTGTAAGTTCGTCGCTGATGTAGTGCAGAAGTTGAGCACCGTTAAAATCATCCAACTACCCCAGTATGTCTTGCTTTCTTGAAATCTCTTCTGCTTATACATATTTCTTCAGGTTGGCTGACCTCGCGTAACTCGACAGCGCGGCGGCGATACCGCACACAATCGTGAGAATTGCGAGTGCCGGGCTCGAATCAAACACGACGCGGGACGTTAATAACTTACGCTACATATTAGATTAATGTATTATTTTGGCGTGCAATAAACAAGGTGGTATGAAGCTGGTTCTAAGTAAATGGATTGAAATGTGATGTAATGGCTGGTATTGCCATAAGCACGGGGGTAGCTTACAGTGGATTATAACGGCTTACGAGGTTTACACCTGTGCGTTGTAATCCCCTTAAGTATTACGGGATTATAATGGCTTGTACTGTAATATAAGCCATTAAAATCAAAACCAAGATTTTTCCGACACAGTGATGGCCTCATTTCGGTGATCACAGTCAAAAGTACGAACCTAATGCTTTTGATAAGACGGAGTCGAATAAACGTGTCACTGGAGTGACAGAAGTCGCTCATAACATCGAGAACATGTCAGCGACGTCCTATAAAACGAATACAACGCTGGCGATGTTAGGCATATGAGTGGGTATTACTGCCATCGACGCCTCAGATACTGTGGATCTAGTCACAGAGAAGAAAATAAAGAAAATAAAAATAGAGTCCAGCGAAGCAAGCGGAACGTCTATACATAGCGAATAAACGTCGCAAACAAAAAAGGTGATCGTTGCTGACCACATCCAAATAGACACCAGTAGGTGACACACCTTCAAGTACCCTGAGTCCATCGTACGTGGGATGGTCATCGCCACCTCGCCCTCGACACGGACACTTTTGGTACCGATATATTCTTAAACACAATTGGTGCAACAGTGGCACTCAAAATGTCGGTTTGGGACATCGACATACAACGTCCGTGTACTGACCAAACCGGAGCGAATTTATGTAAACCGAAACTAACTCGAACGTAGTACTAATCGTATGGAGTGTAACCGCTTACACCCTACTGAAAGTGACTCGGTAGAAATTGTTCCGCCATTGAAGCCGACCATCTGATGTGTTCGGGATCTTCCGAAGTCTTGCGTACGTCTCGCCTGCACCGCCACGACCTGAAGTTGAACTCTGTGAAATGTATCGCGGATTTCTGTAACAGCAATCTAACTCAAACATAGTGCCAAACCTATAAAGTGGAAAGTGGAACCTCTGCAACTCTCAAACATTTTACGAGAGCCGTGGTTGGATGGTAGATACCACGAGCTTGAATAAAAAAAATGCGCAATACTCACATTACAAATAGGGCACGATGCTCAACACAGAGCTACACAAAGCAATACTAAATGGATCGGTGTGTGTACAATATTTATGAGTACTAGAAGGTGTGACCCGGTGGAGGTTAAGAAACAAAGATAACAAAATATAAATAGACTAGCCGGATTCGAACGAGCATCATCATGGTGGATTATATAATCACTAAATCTATTAGATTAGGCTCTTAAAAAGACTTCAAAAATCTAATGAACACAGCCGCTATTTCATTACATCCTCAGGACGCACTGATAAACGTATCGCCAACTCAAAAATCTGGTTCCGATTGATGAAAAGAACGAGTACATAAAGTACTCGTAAAAAGGCCGGTTCTGCCGCTTTGCGGTTGCTAGGAGAGGCTGGAATGGGAGCGGTTGCACGAACTATGTTGCTGGAATGGCGCGAGCCAACCGCCGGGATTGTGGGAAGCTTGAAGCGGATTCGCTTCCAGGTGCCGAACATGTCAAAGTGTCGAGGAATACAATTAGAGCCTGCTTGTCGGAGGAAGTGGGTGAGAGCAGGAAGGAAGCGAGAAGCATTGTGTCTGTCCGGGGACATGATATGATTTGCCGCAACTGCCCGAGTCGCGGGAGGAGGGGCTTTGGCGATGGAATAGGAATGGGTGATGATTAAGGAGTCGGCTTCCTCGTTGGAACTGGCAGAGGCAGAGGCGACAGGTTCCGTAGTAGCAGGAGACAGGGAGGGACGGTGACCCCATTCGAGATAGTGAGAAAAACGAGCCACGGATTCTTGACGAGTAAGCCACAATGTCATTTGATTGACATAGTCCTTGCGATTGCTCGCACGGTATGCATTCTTGGCGTAATCGATGTGCAGGCGCTCCGGGGACTCGGTGTTAAATCCGTCGGCGCTGCCAAAGAGGCGAATCATCAGCATAGTGCTTGAGGGAGTGGATTTTTGGAATATTGAAGTGCTCTTTGCGTCCCTTGAGCTCTATGAATATTTGTTTGTGGGTGTGGAACAGGTCAAGGGCGGTTTGTAGACCCATCAGAGTGGCGGAGGTGTGTGATTGAAGGGAAGCGAAATACACGAAGTCGATGAGCCCGCGAACGGCCTTCACCATCTCTGGATGAGCGCCCGCGGCAATGAGCCCGAGGAAAACTTTCTCCATTTCCTTGTGCTCCATCCCCGTCCATTGGGACACCGTCGATATCCCATTTTTGAAATGGCGAACCCCAGGATGAGCCAGCATGGCTTTGAATCTCGTGTCTATCTCCAGCTGCCCGATGATCTCGGTACACCATTTGACGAGGAGGTCCTTGAAGACGCCCTTGTGTAGCTGATGCAACAAATCCGGCGTGAACGACTGGAATATATCGGAATGCGGCAGATCGGCCCAAAACGGAGGGTACACGGTGCGCACCCCAGTTTCTTCAAACACCGTGTCCTTCTCTCCGACCTGCTGGCGTTTCATGAAAAATAAAGTCTCACGGAGGTCGCGGAAGGGATGGCTCTCGTGATTTCCGCGCTCATTCGGGGGCACCGATTTTCTTTGCAGCAAGACACAAGGCATTGTTCAGGGTAGTCGGCAACATATGCTGCAAAGATTGGCCAGACGTCGCGTACCAGGCTGTCAGTGCACACCATCTTGCGCCCGGAGGTGCCGGCAGCGATCACGGACTGCATGATAATGCTTATGCATTTATGGAAGAGGCGGTATTTCGCTAGCGCTTTGGTGTTTTTGTCGAAACAGTCGAACTTGGGAATCGGCAGATACCCAACGAGAATTGTTGCATGGGCGGACACCTCGCGCCGGGTTTCCTTGCCAATATTTCCGATGGTCAAGTACATGGGCCATGCAGAGTTGTCGCCACGGAAATTCGATAACATTGTTTTGTCGGAGGAGAAAATCAGAGGTGCGATAGTGCAACCGGGCGGAAGGCGCTTCTAATCAAACGATGCCATAAGTACATTTTCTCATCCCGCCGCCACGTCAAGATGTACCTGAATCTCCCACCACCACTGGGCAGTCCACATCTCGTTCACCACCTCGTCTGTCCCCGCTTCGTCCATGAACAGCTTCTCTGGAGCGTACCACATAGCATCTTTGAACATCGGGTTACCGATCAATTCAGCCACACACTCGACTGGATCGCGGAACCACAGCTCCACTGTCTCTGTCTTCATCGTCTTTGACGTAGGATCTTTCTCGAGATCAGGGATGTCACCGTTGTGGTAATGGTTTTGCAGTGCCATTTAATACTGCCCGACAGCTTGTCATTGACCCCGCTGGGCAGGCTGTCAATTTTACCGAAAAAGTCTGTTTTTCCCGTGTATGAAGGGCTCGCCCGCTCGCTGATCTTCATGAACGGTGAGTACTTTCTTGTCATTCAGAATACCAGGAACTTACTATCGGCAGCTTCAGGAATTCCTGTGTGGCCATGTGACCAACATACTTTATCAACCATTTAGCCAGTTCCCATTCGTCGTTGTCGCGGAAAGGCCCGAGGACCATCCCATCTTTCAAGATCTCTTCGTCGTGAATGATCTCGAAGAAGGTTTTCCCTGGGCCGTGTGTGGCCCTTGCGAGGAGACGTGGATCGAGCTGTTCTGACCATCGTGGAAGCCCATTCGGCAACCGACTGTCCGCTGCACCCGAATCGGCGGTAGGAATCTGAGCGTCCTGGTCGGACGGCTCAGGGACAGCCAAATCAGGCTGTACAGGTAGGTCAGATTCAAAGGGAATCGAATCCAATGCAAGGCCAACATCATCGACCGGACTATTGGCTCTCTGAGTCTGGTCTTCGCTGGCGCGGTTCCCCCGATTCCGCATCGACGTCAGCCGAGCGAGCGGTGTCCCCAAATGGGCTTCAATTTGTGCCTTACAAATGGCGCTTTGTTTTCGGTGACGCCGGAGCACCCCACCCGTTGAGAATGAAGCACGACAGTATCCACAGCTCGGCATGTTGGTGGTAAGCAAAGGGAGAAATTTATTTCGAATGTGATTGAGGCCGCCATCAGTAGCAACCTGATCGAGTCACGCCACCTTTTTTTTTCTTTCAAAGTCCGTGATCTTCTTCCGCTACCGCCATGTCCTATGGACAGAATGGGGCTTTCAACACCAGTCAATTCACCCACAACCAGCCTCAAGCCTTGGGTAGGACTCACCGCTTGAGCACTGAGACTGACGGCTATTTGGCTCATCATATGTTTTCATCCACATCTTCCAGTTTTCTGATAGCTGGAATGTGTCGATAGATGAAATGGTCGAAAAGAATGCTGCCAGCAATGTCCAACGTCAAGAAACCCGCCGTAGAAATGCCGTGGCAGCAGCGGAGCCCACTAGCAACATATCACCTGCAGGGCAGCCTGGGCCACAGCCGTATCTAGCTGCCGTGACAATGCCTTGCCACGGGGTGGAATTGTCCCAAGCTCCACTGCAGCATTCCATGTCCCCAGGTAAGCTCCCTTCGTCACTATTGCTACAGCCAATACCTCCGATTGATATGTGGATGCAGTGCCGTACCAGCAAAGCTCTTCTCCCTTGCCACCACAACAGGGCTTTCCGCAAAGATCTCCGAGTAAGCACATCCTACGCATCTCATCCGTAAAAGTGGCACCAGTTCTGATAGTACTACCGTATATGGTAGTGGCATAAGTTAGGGTAGGAAAGTGGCATCCGGTAGGGTATCCCTACGCATCTACACATCTCATCCGTAAAAGTGGCACCAGTTCTGATAGTACTACTGTATATGGTAGTGGCATGAGTTAGGGTAGGAAAGTGGCATCTGGTAGGGTATCCCTAGTTCCTCCTGTCCCGGGGATTTCATACATCCTGCAAATAATCCCCCTGACCTCGCTTTTTCTTGGTTCAACTTGGTTTTTTTTGCAGCTAGTAGGTATAACTGTATACTACTGCCCTAGGACATAAGGGGTGTCCCCTTCCCCCAAGAAATTCCTCCATAATTCCATCCCCGGACCCTGAAATCCCTTGTCAGTCCAACCAAATATTGTGCAAAGGCTGCCAACCTTTTGCAAAAAAAAAACCATTTTCCACCTGCTTGCCTTGCATTCTGAAGACACCAATATGGTTGTCAGCTTTGGGAAATCATACTCACAAGTTTTCAGCTATGTATGACACCTCCCTGCTGAGATCCAGACCCCGGAACCAGTGGCAGGGTGAAGGTTTTATTTTTTGGCCTGTTCCTCATATCACAACCCCCGCAGGAGGATTTTGGCCCATGTATCTTGGTAGGAAATGCTCCCCTCATCGATACCTACCTGCCCATACCAAAATTATATTTTTTGAGAAAGAATTCCCCTTACAATGAATATAGTTGTCCCGAAACCATTGATGCGAGAAAGCGCTTTGACTGTTTCCCACGCTTTCCCCACAAGTTGCCCCATGATTGCATCAAAACTTGGCTTTCGGCCCCGTCCGCCCCAGTTTCCCACATTTCCCCCCACCTTCTCCCAGCCAACAAATCCAAAGAGCCGCCCCAGATCCCTGCCCCATCATCTCCGCCCGAAAAGAGCCGCCGCGCTGGTGTTTACATCACATCCCCGGATCCCCGTCCATCATCCCTGCCCGCAAAGAGCCGCCCCAGATCCCCGCCCCATCATCCCCACCCGGAAAGAGCCGCCCCGCGTCTAATCCCCGGATCCCCGGATCCCCGCCCCATCATCCCCTAAGCCCCCTGCCCCTATTCGCCTCCGGACAATACCGCCCCGCAATCATCCCCATGCCGCCCCGCCTTCATGTCAATACCGCCCCAGCGCCCGCCCCCATTCCTCTGTCCCCGGTCCTCTCCCCTTCTCCTTCCTCCGGGCTTCCCCGCACGCCAAATTACCCTCTCTTTTGGTCATTCGCGCTTTTCCTACTTGCTCCCACCGCTAGCCCTCTTCCGTTCAACTCCCGTGCGCGGATCAAGAGGCTGTGCACCATCAGCCTTCTTGTCCGCTACGCCCACCAACGCGGCCGTGGCCTTGTCTGCTCCGCTGCCCTGCCATACCGCTCCCTCCCCAACAGCTCTGCGTCCGCATCGCCCGCCTTTGCGTCCCCACCCGCGTCCGCCCCGCCACGCACGTCCCGTCGCGCCGCTGCGTCATCTCCCTTTCCCCATTCCGCTTCACGCCCTCCTTCCGTTTCCTGCCACCCCAGTGCCGTTCCGCCTCCACCTGCACCTCCTCCTCGCCCCGTGTCTATCTCAACACGCCGCTCCCGCTCCGCGTCCACATCGCCGGGTCCCTCACATCAGCAGCGTACTCCATGGCTAGTCAAGCTGCACCTAGAAGCTGGGAGCTGGATCGATCGAGGGAGACGCGCAGCTGCCCTCGTTCTTATTTCACGGTGCGGCACCTATTGCCCAATCTCTCCTAACCCTCATCTCGCCGTTCTCATTTCTCATTACAGCTCCGCTTGCACTTTGCCGTCGCGCAGCGCCATCCCTTGCACTGCTAACTCACGATTTGGGCTCTGAGCACCCCAGATGCACCTGTTCTGCACAGATGCGAATACGCATCTCGTCGAGGGTGCGACTTGGATCGTGCTGCGCCTCCACATCGCGAGTACCGTGTGTGTGTGTTGTCTTTGAATTCAACACTTGAGAGCGGGATATCGGTGCGTTTCCCCTCCCTCTCTTTCATTCTCTTCTCCTTCCCTTCCCGGGGGTGGGCTCCGATGAGTGACCGAGCCGGCCGTGTCTCCGTGCCGCCCTACCCTTGTCTCTGCTTGTTTCTTTCCTCCAAATTGCATTCGTCTCTCCTCCCCTCCCTCGCCGCTCGCCTCCCTAATGCTAAATGCTAACACCCTCCCCTTGATACCTCCTCCACGCCCCCCCGGACGTGGAGCTCGCGCTCTCACCCGCGTACGCCTAGGTCTTTTTGCAGACTTACCATCTGTGTAGTCGATTGCCCTCTTCAGCATGATTCGGTGTCACCTCTCTCTGCTATTTGACCCATCTCTTATCCCTCGTCCCTCAGGCAACCGGCATCGGCTCGCTCGGGGGTCTCAACAGTGCGTTTGACCGCCTCCCCTCATATGTAAAACGACAATGCTGATCTGTCCATGTGTGCTCCTCTAGCCACCGCCTGGTATGGCCTCGACTCGTGGCACGCTGTGTTCGCTACCAACCTCTTTGGCGTCGTGAACGTGCAATCGGTGTTCGTGCCGGTGCGGTTCCTTTTTTTTTCTCGCGTTCTCTTTCCTCTGCCGTCTTTTTGTTTTCCGTTTTATTCGATTTGGGCCCGTGATGGTTATGCCGACGGGCTTGTGCTCCCGCCCCTCGCGCGCTTCGCCATATCCCTCGGCTGCTCTACAGTACCCTCGCTGCTCTCTCGCCACCACGAACCCAGCCGCCTCCACTGCATGATTGCCCCGGCGTCATTAACACCGCGACCATCACACAGCCACGTTACTTGCAGACTCACACCAGCACCACGATCATGCTCACCGCCGTGTCCTTCGAGATTCTCCGCTCGTTCCTTTGGCTTCGACCACTCTACGACACGGAACCCCCCGAGATTAATAACACGCCAGACGAATGTACTAGAGAGTTGGGGCAATCGATCGATATCTTGGGTGCGTGTAGATTCTATACTTCCATTTGCTGTGGACTTACCCTTCTTCTACTTTTGTTCCTCACTCCTCGGGCTTCCATTTCACCTGAGATATGCGCCCCAGTGGTTCATCCACACTCCTTGCCGCCCCCGTCCCCTTGCATAGCCGGAAGATAGTCGTCATGTCGTTCGTGAGTGCAGGTGTGTTATCCAGCCGTTTTTCTATTCGTCCTCGTCTTCACACCTCACGAGCCTCGCCCGACCGTTGAGCGCTTGCAGGGTTACTTCCTGCAATTTTCATAATGCCTTATTCCAGTTTCCTCGCCCTTCTATCTAGCCGATTCCGTGACCTGCACAAAACCTGCGAATCACGGAAGAGGAACGACAGCGAGTAAGTTAAGTCTACCCATGGACATACGTCATATCTCTGATTCTCTTTTTTTTACTCGTCCTTGCAGTTCTTGGGCCCATCATGGACATGAGCTGCTTGGAAATGGCTTCGCTCTTCGTCCTGTCTGAGCATTTCCTCCCCCGCGTTTCCGGCTTTCGATGGGTGCCGTGGCGTCTAACATTTCACGCGCCAGTATTTCGAAATCCATTCTGATACATACTGATCACGCCTTTCTCTGCAGCGCAGATACACCACCGCAGAGCTTCTCCGTGTCTCGCTACGACGCGATCTCAGGTGTGTAGTACAACCGCATGATATTCCTCCTTCTGCCTTTTCTTTGCACGCTACCTCCATTCCTACTAGCCTTGAGTCTAGTGCCACGTGTACGTTTTGAGATCCCTTCAGCCCCACGAGACAGCAAACGAGCACCACCGCCCTTCATTTGAAGCGCGTTCGTCTCGTTTGCTCTGTTTTGAGCCTGTTGCACGACACTCTTATCGGGGGGTTTTTTTTTTTCATTATACCTTACTCTGGTGCATTACCGCATCGTTTCCCTCCTTTCCTCCTAACTCTGGCCCACCCACGAGAGTTTATCCCCCCGCTCAACCTGAATGCTCACCATCTTGCGAATACGACACCCTAGCCATTTTGCGAGGGCTTCAGCAGCTCGCCGCTCAGCTTTTCGCGCGCGATTCCCAGATACCTCAATGTCCCATGATTTCTGTCTTCATTGCGCCTAATCCTCAATTCAGTTTACAACGTGAGTTTTCTCTGTGTGCAGGTATATTGAGAATGCGAATGGCTGCGTCAGACGTCTGTCCTTGTTGTGCGCGCACTCTCGGTCGGTCAATGTCGGCATTTCTCAATGAGATCTAAATGTGTGTTGATTCTCATCGCTAGGCAGTCCATTTTCTGGCGAGTAACTGGATCGGCAGGCGCAGACCGTTGGGATTGTATTCACTTTCTTGTATATTATTCTTTCATATTTCGATATAGACTCTTCCTTCAACTGGTATACCCAACATACAGGATTTACTCTGCTGTCCTCGCCTTGGGAATCCAAGCCTCCGTTCCATCCGTCGCCGGCTATGGATTCGCTTAGACCCTGACCAATTACTTTGGACTCAACACAATCTTCTCGCCGCTCCCTTTTGCAACTTCATGGTCGTCGTGATTTGTTTCGTCTGGATCTGATTCCCGTTAATATTTGCTGTCCTTCGACAACACAAGAGCCGGTAACACCAAGTTCAAATCAGGTATATTTATTTATACGCGTCATACTCACTCCCATTTACAGTTGCACGAAATCTTACGAAATTCCGCGCCTCCCTTCGCACGCAGCGCACCTGCAAATACAACTCACTTGCGGCGAACATCGTTCTTTCTTCGGCAATGCTCCTCCTTCCTCACGATTGAATCTCTGAGCACAAACCGCTGGATCGAATTTAATGTACGTTATTCTTCCGACTATACCAATCATTGAGGCTTACCTGCGATCGAAACCGATACATAAGCACCGGCAAACACCCGAGTCTTCTGTGTCTGCTCAGCCTCGTCTCGTCGCCAGGGGATGCGTGAATATTTCACCCCTCAAACTCTACTCCGCCTTTGCTCTTCTGGAATAACAGCACATACCCTTCTTTTTTTTTATCTGACCGAGGATTACTTAGATCATGGAGCGCAAACCGCCAAAACTGTATTCATGCATTCATTCTGGACTCGAGCGAACTCGGCGGTGGAAGGTATATCCAGGTGTGACCCCTTACTTTTCCTTCCTTTCCCTTTCGCTTTTTTATTCTGTTGCTTCTCTTTCCCACCCCAATCCCACCCCGACCATTCTTGGTCTCGTTCCAATCTTTTATCGTTATACTGACCACATTATCGCCTAAACTCTCTGGGACTCCGGGGGAGTGTTTTCTGGTTCAAACTTAGTCCCGCACCAAAACTCCCAGCCATCGCTCAAATCATTTTGCGCGACTCGTTTGTTTGCGCATATGTGCCGCCACTAGTGATGTGCTTGGTTTCAAACCAGCAAACCAGCAAACCAAAACCATGGTTTGGTGAAACCAAACCAAACCATGGTCATGGTTTCGACCTGGTTTTGGTTTTGGTTTGAGGCCGGTGAAACCAAAACCATGGTTTGACGCGGTTTTTCTATCTTTCTACGAGCCCTCGAAATAATATTTTGCGGTGTTCGGCTGATTTGGACTCGAATTTCTCCACTCTGATCAATCTGATGGTGTACTCGGAACAGCGACCTTGCGTCACCACACGGCGGTGCCCCCGTGGGAAATTGCCTTATGTAGGCACCAAATGAGCCGATTTTCGCGAGTTTTTGACGTGGGCGGCCTCAGGGAATCAGCCAGTAGGTATTCTGCATTTTTAAACAAATAAAAAGAGTGATGTGGAAGGAGAAGGTTTTCACCCCAGTCACGATGAAGAGACCACGTGAAGAATTACTTGATTTGGAGTGGCTATCCATGTTGTAAGGGCCCTTATCAGTTGTTATCAGGCTCAATATGGAAATGATGTTTTGGTCCCGGGTTTAAATTTGGGTACATTTCACGATTCGGGTGATATTTGTGTTCAGCAGGTAAAAATGCATCCAGTGAGACCTGGGACGTATACAAACTCGTCAGTCATAGTTCGGTTAAGTCTTCGTCAGTTTGATCGTGATCTTCGTGAGTTTGATGGCGATCTTCGTCAGTCTTGATAGCCGCGTTCAATCTTTGTCACCCAGTGAAGCTGACAGACTGCAGTTCAAGCTTTTTTCTGTTCAATGTCAGGCCGGGAGGGTTTTTTATTATAGATACCTTACCCTAACACTAACTGCTAACTGCTAACTTTAACCTCTAACCTCTAACTCTAACCGCTAACCTCTAACCGCTAACCGCCAACTGCTAACCTCTAACCTCTAACCATCTACTAACCCAAACCCCTAACCATCTAACTTGAACCTCAGCACGCCAAGGCCAGTGGGAATCACGGACCTGTCACCTGAGCAGATTGCCGACAACATCTTGCCAGAATGACGAAGATCACCATCAAACTGACGAAGAAGAATGCTATCACTGACTTACGAGTTTGAATATGTCCCGTGAGACCTGTTTTTGAAATACCGCAGAATTGACCCCCCCTTGCTTGTACATATCCATTTATCTGGCCATCATGTCTTCTTCGGTATCCAGCGAGCGGGCCTTTTCGTCTGCAGGCATCACCATTAGCAAGCGTCGTAATCGGCTGAATTCTGACATGGTCGAGGCACTACAAGTGCTGAAGTGTATGATAAAGCGGGATTTAATTTTCCGTGAATCTGCGCTTGTGGACAATGACGGCACAGATGATCTTCAAGACGAGCACAGTGGTAGCAAGAAGCGGTCACAATCGGGCGTGGCTTAGGATGAGCACAGTTGGGACAGTATTTTGGTGGATGAGCCGGATAATTACGACCCAGATTACGAGATGGACTGTTAATTCATGTAATATTTATGATGCTCTGGACTGTATCCAAGGTCCAATCAAGGTCCAATGTTCATAATTGACCTGCGCGAAACCATGGTTTAAACCAAAAACCAAACCAAACCAAACCAGATTCCATGGTTTTGGTTTTGGTTTGAGGATTCTGAAACCAAAACCAGCCAAAACCAAACCAAAACCATGGTTTGAAAACCAAACCAAACCAGAACATCACTAGCCGCCACCCTCTGCGGCCCGCGACGCGCGTCACCGCGCTCACTCTCACACCAACCGCACCACCACGATCTGGCCGCTGTTCCGCCGCCCTTCACTGGATCGTTCTTCTGTGTGTGGTTCCACCGGCCGGCTCGGCCGACCGCCGCCGCTTTCCCTCAGCCCTCCACTGACTCAATGTGTACGGGGAGCCAGACCTCGACGCCTCAGTACCGCTACGCTTACGATCCTGAGGCAGGCCTTTGCGATTACATGTGTGCTATATCCCCTTTCCTCTCCCCTCCCGCACTCCACTTACACCGCAAGGGCTCTTCATTGCTTGGTTCCTTCGTGAATCCCTCGTCCCAGGTCCGTGGATTGAGTGTCATCTGGAGTTGCTCCCGCATTAACGGTACTGCACGGGCATTCTTCACTTTCTCAAGTATCTTTCCCCGTCTTTCACCTCGTAATCGGCCGATTCCTGCTCTACCGGATGCGTCCTACCCCTGATTCTCCGCGGACACACAAAAACAAAGAGGCCACGAGTATCGAGAAATCAAGGTATGCCCGGACTGCTTATCCTTCATACTTCTGCTCACTCCCCTGTCCCCATCGCGCCTGGCATGTCTCTTCAGTTTTTCATGTGGATGACTACCCTCCGCCGCGACCCATCCATGCCTCTCACTGCCGCCATTGGCCGCCCAGATTCACTTGCCCCTCCAGCTTCCCACTTGGGCACGTTGTTTTGTTTTTCTGGAATTAGATACATCTCGTCCGTGCTCACATGCGCCTTTCACAGAGAATGGACAAGCTATCCTCGCTTTCGTGCTCTGTACGAATGTTCCAGGCACCTTGAGTGTGGGCGGCACATGCGGTGTCACGAGAAGTTGCCACGGATGGGCACGACTGCAACATATCTTTTTTCGGTGCGCCCGTATCTTTGTTGATGTGAGGATGGGCTCATTCTCGATCTTTCGTCTTGTCAAAGGAGATGTGCGCCCACGATCGTTTTCGCTATGCCACAATCTGTCACGCATCCTAGACAGACCCCCAAATCATCTTGCGACTCTCCTTTCTCCTCCACCCCTCGCGCGCGCAGTGGCGCTCGACCATCCGTCTTCACACATTCTTGCACCCATCACTGTAACAGCAAACGAGCACTGCCGCTCTTCAGTTGAAGTGCGTTCGTGTCGTTTGCTCTTCTGTGAGCGCCTTCCCGTCACGCCCCCCTTTTTTTAAGAGAAAACCCACACTCATCGTCTCGGGGGCATTTCATTTCTCTTCGACTCTCGCCGGCCCCGAAAATAATTATCCAGTTCAAAAGACTGGCCAAGCCCAATTCATGCTAATTATACAACCCTGTGCCTTCCGCTACCCGGAAGCTCGAAACTCTGGCCGCCGAACTAACGGTACGTTCTTGGATCCTAGATAGCCTATTCACTAGACTGACGTCCGGATGCTGAGGTCCGCAGCCATTTTGCCCATCCCTTCACAACTTGGAACGCCGAGGCTATCATTAGACTCGCAGTGGGTCTTGACATTCCTATTCAACGCCGACGTTCGATTATTTAATGAGCTCATGATTCCATTAGTTCATGCACTCAATATGTATTTGTGTGGGTTTCATGCTCTTATAATCCGGTGAAATTTACGTCTGACGTCGAATGTAGTATCAACGGAGGTCACCGGGCGCGTGAAGACCGAAAGTCTGCCTCGTGGCTTTTGGAACGTCTATGCCTGATGGCTTGTGGGTTTTCACTGATTACTTAATTCAGCCGTAGCTTACTTTCAGGTGTATGGACAACGGGGAGATTATGAGACCCGAACGTCACTCAAGGCATGGCTCTGAACCCATGCTTAACCGAGATACCTGATCAATCGGTCTGACTACACCCCCAATTTGGTCAGATGTCAACGGGAGGCCCGATGCCGGATATCCACTGAGATCCGACAAAGTATCAGCGGAACATCCCGAGAATGATTTTGTGACCTCTCGTTTGGGAGGGTTTCGGAAGATACACTATTTCCACGCATTTTTTGTATTGAAGCGTACCCAGTCTATGCCTAGACATAACTTCAACTCAAAATGTAAAATCCAGGAACTCACGGTCCCCAGTTTATTGTTTTCGTGCTAGGCAGACGAATGGTCCGTGCGGGTTGATGTGATCAGACAAGCAAGTGCCATCTTCCTGTCAAACCAACGTCTTTTGTCTCATTCCCCCCACTGTCCCTCACCCTCATTTTCTCCACGGGCCTCGTCTTCGACTTCTGGCAGGCTCTTCCCAACTCCTATAGGCCTTCTATTTCATCTCAAGCCCTCAAATTCAAATCCTGCTGGTCGTACCAAGTTTTCTAGAGCGGGTGCCCAAATCTCCCATCTTCAAGTCTTTGTTACTTCAAGACTCAAATAGCACTTCAAGTCGAAGTCAAATACCTACCCCCATGATCTCTTCCTTCACTCAAGAGCAACCTCTACCTGCACGACACGTCACGTAACCCGTTTTTGAAGCTTCACACGTCACCTCAAGTCTTCCCGCGCCTTTCATCGATATCAAGCGCAACGTCGTCAAGATCCCACATGCACAAATGCCTCCCGCCTGCTCTCCCTCCTCCCCTTCCGCTCCTCACAACACCAGCCGTGCCTCTTCGTAGTAATTACTGTATTATATACTTCATTGAATAAATTGCTTTTCTAAAATCCAATTTTAGTTTTTTTGCATCTATGGGATAATATAAACAAGGTCTGGGAGAGCGCAGGCAGGGAGGTCCGAGGGATATTGGATCCCAGAATACTCAAGGGATTGTGGTTTTTGATATCCCCCAGAGCTTTGTTCGGATCTCGTCGCTTACAAGTCCCGATATGGAAGTTCGGAGCTCCCGGGGAGCTCCGACCAAGTTGGCGGTGTACTTAGGCCTTTAAGAAGATCATTCAGCCTCGAGCCTTGGTTTGAATCAGCCATCGTGTGAGGTGAGGTGAGTTCTTCATTTTTTTTCACACACGTGCCTCTTCGACTCACGGTTGTCCTTTCACTCAGCGACCCAGAAGGCCTAGATTATAGCCCCAGAACTTGCAGTACGTTTTGCGCATACTGACGGCTTGTCTATTCGCGCGTTCTGTTTTGGCGGTGTACCCTGCGGCATGTCCGCGCCTTTCCCCGTTGTCCATTCATTGAAGAACGCTCGACCCCACCTTGCAAGGAATACCATGGACTTTAAGAAAACCCCAAGTCGCCAACCTCTCAAAAGTCATCAGAATAAACGAGGTTCGCCTCATTGATATTCTCGCTCTGTGCTTCCTCCTTATTTTCCTCCGTCGCCCTTATCCACGTTGAACAGTATTCTGTAGATTTGCGTCTCCCAAAACCATTGAGATGTTATTTGCTGCAGGGGTCGCCCAATAGCTCGCTCCACGACGTTCATGTCTGGCGCTCCGAATCTTCTCAACGCCTCCTTGACGGTCATGTCGGGAGCCGAAATCGCGACCTATTCGTTTGCGCAAACAAGCGTAACAGAACGTGCCCACCCACGGTGTAGAAGAGGGTTTTACCCCGGGATATGGTTCGTGATGGGGATAAAAGTGGTGAAGAAATTGTAGGTAGATGAAGCGCTAAAGTGTACGTTTCGTAAAGTACTTGAGAAACGTACGTTGGGGATAAGAATACGTAGTAGTCGTGAATCGCCCGAGCAAGGTGACGTTAAGCGTCCGCGGATTTGTAGGCAAATCACGGACAGAGATACGATAGCAGCCGCGGGTCCAGAACGTAGGCATTCTGTACCTAGGAGCGTAGACAGCGTTTGATTTCCGAGTAGGATAGAAAGTTCCCAAGAGAACCGCGCGAAGCACCAGCTTGTAGCACGCGCGAAGCTCGACTATTAAAAACCTTGACAGTCGGAACCGATCCGGCTAAAAAGGGGTCCGTGAGAGACGTTCGATGTTCGTATGCGAAGTGGTGAAGATAAACGAGACGTAAAACGTCCCGTTGACGCGACTTGAAAGTGTCGTGGCACCCGAGATGGTGGTAGGAGGCAAGCAAGAAGGTGACATAATGATCCGTAAACAATGTACATAATGTTTTACACCCGACGCGCCCGTACTCAAAGGCCGGCGGGGCTGCGCTACAAAATAAAAACAGTATATCTGGCCCATGTCAAGGCAATAGTCCAAGCGACCTCACGTCCGACTGCTTCCTACGCCCCAAGGTATGCGATCGTACGCAATGGCTCGGTTCGAACTCTGCAAAAGAAGTGAGGGGGCCGCCCGCCAACGGCCCCAGTGCTGGCCCGCAACAGCACCCTTCCCTGCTGAACCTACGTCCTTCGGGTTTCAGTCGCGCCCCTTCGCTTGGTCACCTGGTAGAGAAAGGTATATAGTTATAAGTAAAATATGTGTCGTTAAAATACTCCCTGTAACCGTTCTAAATCGGCGACGCCCGGGAACGTCACCGGGGATGCTGAACGAAAAAGGAGGATGGAGGGTGCCCGAAGAACACTCGGGGCTTGCCTCGGGTTCGTGTTCTTGATGTCTTGCCCGTGACTGTGCGGGTAGAACACGATATGAAGCGATTCGGACTCTAAGTCCGAATAGCGCCGGCTAAGCACTCTGCCCGAAGAACACTCGGGGCTTGCCTTGGGTTCGTGTTCTTGATGTCTTGCCCGTGACTGTGCGGGTAGAACACGATATGAAGTGATTCGGACTCTAAGTCCGAATAGCGCCGGCTAAGCGCTCGTCGTTCGAAGAACAAAGTCCCTGTTAAATCGAATGCATGAGGTGTTCGTCAGTAAACTATAAAACCAAGGAAAAATAAAAGAGAATAAAAAATAGGAAAGATGCTTGGTATGCGTGTTTATTCCAAGAAAAAGCGGAAAATAACGACGTTGTTGTTGTAGGGGTCAGGATGCCCCAACGTCGCGTTTCCACCTCGGCCATCCGCCCCCTCCACAACGGAATCGGCAATATTCGTATTCATTCCGCCCGGGCCCTGTCGTGGTGGAATTCGTTAGGAGGCGGGGATTAGCACGTACGTCGATCTTTCTCCAATTCTTTCGCTCCCGAAGCTTCACCTTCCACCGAGGAAGGGTCGTTGCCGCCCGCAAGCACACGCCAGCTGACCCTTGTATTGAATTATTTTTTCCCCGTACATAACCATTGCTCTATTGCCACATCGTACTGACGTACTCGCACAGACTTGCCGACAAGCTGCACAACACGTCGTACGTCGTGCTCGGGACGGTCTTTCCTCCGGTTTGGGTGGTTTGGGTGCGTCTTGTCTTCCTACGTCTCCCTTCTACTTTCATTCCTTGAAGGTATCATTGCATCATACCTGTTTTTGTAGGGGGCGAGTCAAGGCGGAGAGCGGCTGCTGCTTTCAGCTTGGGTGCCGAGGCAGAGCTGTGCCGCGTTACCTCTTCCTCTTTCTCACCCCGCCTCTTCTTCCTCCTTCCCTTCATCGCTACCTCCACAGTCTTTCGGTGTCCTTACATCGCCTACTTTACATGCCCTATGCTTCGATCTTTCATTCCCATGCCTTGCGCATGCTCCCTTCGTTCCGCCTTATGTGAGTGTGCAACTTCCTTCGTCCTCGAGAGATACAGTTGCGGCAAAATCATTTGCATTACTATATATGGAAATTTCCATCAATATGGATTTCTTACCTGTTATTTGCATGCATGGTGAGTCTAGGAGTGTGGGGTGGTGTGAAGGGGTATGCCAGGACACTTGTACACCAGCTTATTTCAAGAATATATCAGTAAATTATACAAGTCTCTTCCCCTCACTCCTTTGCAAAGTTGATGGAAAAGAAGCCATTGTGGGCCAAGTCTTGGCCGTCTTACACACTTCATGATAGTATCTTGCCCCACTGCCTTTCGGTTTACTCGGTATGCATGCAAACAATCTGCAGAGGCCCAGTTTTTGTGGAAATTTCCATATATGGTAATGCAAATATTTTTGCTGCAACTGTAGATTCACGGCGGCACAGTTGTACGCTTCAGAGCTGGCTTTTTTCTCCGTCAATCCCAAGCATACGGCTGATTCGACGCGTAAATTGCATCTTATTTCTCGCATTCTGCGTCTATGTCTACCGGGATGTCGTCCCTCTAGCCACTTTTACGGGGTTTCCGGCGGATCGCAGCGAAGGCCCGAAGCTATGGGGTAAAATTGCACTTCTATTCGTCACCGCAGTGATAATCCCCCTCTTCACCCCTCGGCAATATATCCCCGTTGATCCATTGGTCAGTTTTCGAGATTCCTTTCCGAGGCGGATTTTGACTTTCACCGAAGAATCCGATGAAGGTCCCGAATCCAGAGCCAACTGCCTCGATATTCTCCTTCGCCTTCTATTTTTTCTTGGATCACATCATTTTCCTTGCGTACCATGAGTCCAAAGTGGAGGAAGACCAGCTATATCCACTGTGTGACACAGATGCCTCTGTTCATTCAAAAAATCGGAGTTTCAAGGTGGAGACCCACCTTTCATATCGCTGTGCCATTCTCAAATACATGATAATTGTATCTGTATCTGGACAGATTCTCGGGAAGCAAATCCTGACGCCACATCTTCTTCGGGCTGATGCGCGTCTTCTGCGTGGAATACACGGTCCTGGCGGTTCTCATAGCCGTGTGAGGTATCACTACTTTTTTCGGGTGCGAGTTCCTGCAACTCCGAACCCATTGCGTTACTTAACAAGCCATGCAGACCGTTTGCTACGCAACAGCTGCTTCAGTATGGGCTTGCTGCTTGCGTCCACTTCATTCATCTCCTCTGACGTCGGTACCGCGTACGTTCATCGAAATGCAGGCGGGCGAGACACACAAGGGAGTGCGTCCATGGGCCTGGATTGTAGTGATCTTCCTCGGACCGGTTGTCGGCACGCTACCCACTTACGAATGCATAATCAAAGCCACAACTGAGGACGGTTCCAGGATCCCTTGGATTCCAATTGTATATTTACATCAACGTCTGTGAACTCCACTACTTTGAAACCCGCGTTGTGCCCAAACTAATCGTGATAATCATTTTCGGACCCTGGTGCGGACAGAAGCAATCATCACGCAACTGGTGTTTGCACAAGGGCGAGTGCGAGGGCCGTGTGGTCGGGCTAAATCTGACGCGTCTCAGTTTGCGGATCCGCATGAAGGCTGAGATGGAAACGGGAGATGCAGACGATCTCCAGGTAGTCGGCATCCGCCACGGGTGATCAATCCAGTTCCGAGGGAACCGTTATGCCGGGCAATGGTGAAACCTCGTCTGGTTCAGATGTGACTATACAGGCCAGCACCTCTAGCCCCAATCGACAGCAAGCAAACAATCGTCCAAGCCGAAGGAAGCGAAAAATCCAGAGGGAAGTCTGGGCGGAAAAATAAACAATCTAGTCACCGTCGATTCGGACAACATCGGTGTGTGTTTTGATTTATTGTCTGTTTGAAGCAGCCTGCGGTCTGACAAGACCTCACCAGTGGAAGGCCGAGACTCTCCGATGCTTGTTATTTAAATTCCGGCGCAGCTGGTCGGGATACGGTTTTCTCTACACGCTGTTGGGATGGTCGGTCTGGGTTGGTGTTGCCTCGATTATCTTGCCCATCCCTGTCCCAGTCTATAGTTCGTCTTCATTTTGGTCCTGATGGATGGCTCGGCTGATGCATTGAAACAGCGTAACATAAATGCGCGGCATCTAGGGCTAATTTTGCGATTTCCTATGACCAGTATTTATACAACGGGAAGCAACTAGCACTTCTGTTGTTACTAGCATCCTAGCTAGTACGCAGACCACTTGTTAGGTGATATAAAGGAGAGTCAGAGCGAGCCCTAACTGCTGACTGTAGCGCGAGGCTGCGCTAGTGTGACGCGCTAGCTGCTAGCTGAGTGTACAAACAACCAGGGATTAAACCACTGCCTATACATTCATGAGACATGACCTAGGAGACTCTAGTAGTCCAGAGATGACTTGGGACGGAGCTAGCAAGGGTATAGCAGACGGATATCTACGATGGACGTACAGCTAGGAAGCTACGCCTTGAGCTAGGAAGCTCGGCGCGATAACCGGTGGTACTATCTAATCTCTAGATAAGCGACTAGACGGCGCTAGGCGGAATAACCCTACTAGCGACCGGCTAGGGCCTTGACAAAGACATACCACGACATACAAGATGAGGCAGCACGCGGCTAGTACCCAATCGGGGCAGCTAGGGCGAAGGGGAATAGCAAGCAGGCTATTGGAACAGAGCTAGGGACGATCGTACAGCCTGTACCGATGACTGGAGGGCGGATCGATGTTCTGACCAACGAGCTATGACCATTTGATGTCGGTCGCAACACTGCGTCGCCTAGATGTAATAGATCGACGCTCTGACAGAGTAGAGATGACCTAGATCACCGGCTACTTCTCCGGTTGGTCCGGAAGGGGTGCTCGGCATAGACGGAGGGCTGAGGATCCATTGATATACCCACGGTTGAACACTAGCCGGTCAGCGAGGCTGACCTGGCATATACCAAACCAGTCCCAAAACCAAACGGCAGTCGTCTCATTGGCTGACCGTATTTCTTATCATCTAATATTGCTTATTGTATTATTCAGCTCGCTTTCACATGTAACTCACACCTAGTAGTATAAAAGGGAGCGCAGGACAGACTAGGGTCTAAGAACATTATGCCCCAGACTTTGGACGAAGCTGGTGCTAGTGGACTCAGGCTGCTAGTGGAGGTTGATACCGAACTTCACTTGTAGTAGTCTTTATATTGGAATCAGTAGACTGTGGACTCTGGAAACATCGAGTGACTAAGTTGAGGATTTCGTGTTGTTGGTCCTAGACCTCCACATATAAAACAAGGGTGTTCTCTTCGAGACCCAGCTGCAGTTTGCGCTAGTGACTTTGCCTTCACCCCGACAAGACGGAAGCTCTGTCGTAGTGTGTTGGATCGCTTGCTAGGTGGATTGTGTGTTGGCTTGAGCCCACTAAGAAGAAGACGGACTAGGTGCCCCCACCTCTAGTTTGGCTATAACTTGTCAGTTACTTCGCCTTCACCCCGATATAGACGGAAGCTCTGTCGCAGTGTGTTGGGTCGCTAGCTGGACGCTTGTAGTGAGCTAGTGCCGATAAAAGCGGAAAGGTTCCTGTTCTTGGTTAAGGAATAGGTTGGCGGTCAAGGAGAGTCTTGCCGTTTGAGGATTGAAGTCCATTTGTTGTTAGCCTCAGTAGTCTTTGGGGCTGCCCTTAGCGAGGATTTTCACAAACCTACATACTCTGCCCTGGTGTTCTCGACCTAGCGGTCCAGCCATCTTGTATCCACCCCATATAAACACACCCCTGGACCATCCCTAGGTTCCTAGCAGTGTTGTTGTTGGCGGTTGCATATTGCTAGTACGTTGTAGAGTGTGTTGTTGGAAGCCTATAAATCAAACTTGTGTTTGTTCACACCTGCTGGTCGCATACTACGGCCCGGACCCGAACTCACAAAGAGAAGCACTTAGATCTTTGGAGGTAGATTGGTTGTGGTTGGTTGTTTTGGGTGTTTGTTCGCAATACCTATCAATTAGCTATTCCTAGTCATATAAGAAGTGCACCATTTCAGCGTTTCAGTGGCGAGATAGGTCTAGTCTGTGCAGAGGGAGCGTCTGAAACGGACGGATGACCGGGTTCAATCCGTCAGCGAGGGTGAGTGACTTGCTGTGACAGATTATTCGCGATGTTGACGCGCCGCATAGCTGTGAACGTCCTCGTCACCCGTTGTTTCTTGCACGTTACCTCACAGCCAATCAAGGTCAAACTGTTCGGATAGGAGGAAAAAAATTGAAAGACAGAATTGCGGACAAGGTATTCAACAAAGGCCTTCCATCGATGCGGCAGGTGCTCATATCAATGCGCGCAGAGAGAGCATGAGCTCAACTGGACTCGTAAAAGGCATCTACTGGATCTGGCTAGCAACCTTGTCAAGTACGTATTTGATTTGGGATGGTATTTCGTTCCGTAATTCCACCCTGAACCCCGTCTACAGTTTCGGCATTCCCGTCAGTCATGTTCTTTATCGCAATCTGCTCGTTCTAAACTGTTCATCCCGACTAGATCGTAACAATGACGGCCACCCACGCGACCTAGTGAGTGTTCTGCGGTAAATTCGATTTTGCATCCATGTTAAACGTTTCCAGTGTTGGTGAATTTCTCGAACTTGCTTCTCGGGGTAACTCCTGTCCAAGACCTTGATTATGGGCCAACCTCCAGAGTCTCAATGAATCGAAAGTTTTTTCGAGTATGCCTGTGTTCGATTTGTTGAGGTAGCACTGCCCTATTTTTGTTATTCAAGTGCTAACCGGGCTTCAAGGACAATATTGAACAGGTGCTTATAAAAATCCTCTGCGCCATTCTGTCCCGTACTGAATTATAACCACATCAGATCACCTATCGGTTGAATGCCACAATAACGAGCAAGGTCTCGTTGGATCGCGTGGATCAATTTTTTAAGATGGTGGGTCCAAATATGGGAGCCGGTGACGATTCTTAAGTGGCCGCAGACCGAATTATTGGATTCCTTTCACCAAGAGAGGGCGACCCTCTCCACCGCTGATCCGGCAACCGATGAACGGATTGGTTTCTGCGATGCGACATTCTTGTGGTCAAATGAGTCAGACAGGTCACTTACACCCTCCCTACGCCCATTCCCGTTGAAAATCAACGGGGAACTTATATTTCGGAGGGGCCAAGTTAATTTGGTGGTCGGACCAACTGGATCAGGTAGGGGGGATTGACCACATTCGAGCATGTCATTAATATTCAGCTACCACAGGCAAGACGTCACTCCTTCTGGGTGAGTAGAGTGTGTTGCGCCACGGCGGTGTTAATATCGTGACTTCAACGGGACATCCACTGGATCCCTTCATCGCAGAGTCTAGGTACAACCTTCCTCGGGGATCTGGTGTTGCTTATAAGAGTCTTGGGTACTAGCCATATTCCATTTACGACACCCCCCCACTGTTGTAACTTGGTCTATAACTCCTGAAATTTATGTTCAAACCCTCAGGTCTCTTTGGTTTCAGGAGTAACGTGTGCACCTTTGGTGCAAACCATGCTTGCAAAAATTGTCTGCTTCTCCTACCATCCATAACTTCCACCCAGAATAATCCAGTCCTGGGGCAAGGAAAACTAGTGGGGCACATGTAATTTACCCAGACCCCCCTGTGGATTGCATCTGAAATACCTTCGTCGCGTCGAATCTTAGCGAAAATTACTACGTTTCTCCTACCACTAGCTTCTACCACCACAACTGTGGGCCTAAGGACACAGTTATTTGTATAGTTCTGAGCCCAGAACTGCGGATGTTGCTGAAGGGTGAGAGATCACACTTATTCCTGCTCCACTCAATGCACATCTCACCGTTTTGGGAGCCTTACATGGCCTAAGAGCAGTGATTTCCTCTACAAGTCAATATAGGATTCGAGTTTTCAGATAAAGAGCTAAGATCATCAACTTGTATTTCGGCGGTAGGGGGGGCGACAGTTCTTCAAAGGTTCGCAGCCTGACAGGCGCTGCATAAAAACAAACAAAAAAGCCCTAAAGGTGCGGCATCGCTCGGCACTAGCCCATAGGTAAAGTGTAGGGATTCCCTGACTCCATGGACTGAATTTTTGCAACATCGCATCGGATCGGGCCAATATGGCTAGGTTTCACCTCCTTTTAGTTTTATTGCACTAGGTATATATGACATGGATTAGGCCTCTCCGAGGCGGGTGCTGAACCTTTAGGTGAGTGAGAACCAATCCTGTTCTATTTATTGTAACTTCTGCTGAGGAGACATCAAAAGGCATTAATTAAATAATCCTAGTACAGTATTACTGTTCCCAGTCCAGGGAAACATAAGAGCTTGGAGCACGGCCGTCGAATTCAGTAGATACAGGCACATTGCAGAACGCAGCAAGGGAGGGCATGGGGGGTGTTGCGCTCGCTCGCGCGCCAAGCCCGAATCACCGCCTATCGGATCAACGAATACCTTGTCAAGATTCGGCATTTTCCGTATACTCAACGCCGGGTCTCACCCACGCCGTACCCACCGACACTTGGTCCGTCCGAGCGTTTGACGTTCATATTACATTGTACAACACTCCCCTTGATATTTACTTCATTACATACTTCATTTCTCTTTTGTTCAATCCCCAATCTCGCCGTAACTATCATTTTCTTGGCTAATGTTGATTCTCTACTATTGTTTTGCTATTGTTCTTCTGTCTCCTGGTTCCTGCCGAATATTGTACTGATATTTATCTTACTCCATTCATTCCTCTCTCTACCTGTATAAATACCTAATTTTCTCTCAATACCACTCAGCTTTTTGACTGCCCACTGTGCACTGCTTAAGTTCACCCCACATCTTCGCTCTCGCTCTCGCTCTCGCACTCGCCTCGCTCTCGTCGTCTCGCAGTCGTACTCACCATCGCCTTCGTCCTCGCTACCACGTCCTCGCCTTTGTCAACGCATCTCTCGGCCACTTGGTCTCGTGTCACGGCACTAGACTAATTTTGAAACACTCACATATTATTGTTTCTACTGCCCTACTTCTTGCAGCTTACATTTTGTTGTTAGCTCGCGCTTAGCCGGTCGGTAGGCACGTCAGGGGAGAAAGCAAAGATTTGTGCGCTGGCAAATCAAGGAGACGACTCGGATGTTTATGATGATCACCGAACGTCCCACGTCAACGGATACTAGCCCGAATATCAAGCAGGAATGGCTAAGGTGCAAAGGTAGAGTGCTGGATGTCTCTTGGTTAGGACGGGGGGGCACACAGGCGGATGGGTCGGTGGGGAGGCTTCTTTTTAATAGTGAGTTCTCAATTCCTTTGTTTCCCCCTTTCGTTGCTTCATTTACTTGTTTTCTGCACCTGTCCCGCCGGGATGACCAATTCTACATGACAAACAGATCAAAAACTGATACGCAAAATCGATGTTCTCTGGGTAGCCAAACCTAAAGGTTCAGCAATTATGTATGTTAGTTCCTCTTCAATATGATCTATTACGTCCCCGAATCGTTCGTCCCTCGTCGTCTCCCAGCCCTCATTGCTGCCGTGGACCTGGCCCAAGATTTGAGCTTTGTTTGATCCACCTCGCACACACACCCCCTAACTCATAAATGGCTGCCAAGGGCGAAATTTAAGCCTAAGCTCACTCTAACCAGGGTTGGTGAAGGATTGCCCCTCTGCAAATGTTTTTCAAAAAGGTCTCAGATTGTCATCTGGACAGGAATGTGGCCTTTGGGCCAGGTTCACTAGGGTTCACAATGTTATTGCACCAGATTCATCATCAAATGCACTCAATTGCACAAAAGCAGCTCTTTGCCAAAATTATCTAAGGGACCCTCTCCAGTAAGGTAGCGGACATACACTTACGGTTGCCCCACGTGATCTATGTGTCATGACCATATCGGGAAGAAGCAGAGAGAGAACGCATTCATAAATCCACGAGGGTTGAAATCGAAATTTCTGCCCAACAATTGTCTGGAGATCAGTCTTAGATTGCCCTTCCGAGTCAAACTTCCAGAGAATCTTCAAAATTGAGGGACTAGTTCCCAAAATACCATACTCAGAGTATAATGAGATCTAGTCCCTCAGTTCTGTCCCAAATTTCCTGAGAAAAATCCTAATTACTTTTATAATGTATCTATACAAAACTTTTGGAGCCGATATTTGATAAATGTCCGTACAGTCGTGCAAATGAGTGTTGTAACCTATTCTGTCCAAAAAAGGCGATGACATACAGATCACGTGGGGCAACCGTAAGTGTATGTCCGCTACCTTAAATGATGTGGGTATGGCCTCTTCGAGGCGGGTGCTTAACCTTTATTTTAGATTCTTTAGACCTTGCCGTGGACTGCAGGTAAGGTGGGTTGTTGTACCGTGTAGTGTTCTTCATATGGAGGGAGTAGGTGTGCACTTTTTACTCATCCGGTTCCAGCGTCTTCAACGTGTTCGGATTATATCACTCAGTTTTTATGGAAAACCTACCCTGAAAGCAGAGCAGCATCGAAAGAGCTCAGCATAATTCAGGGAAAGTTTGAATGCCAGAATTTCGACCAGAAGAAGGCTCCGACGTTGTGGGGATACGATGATGAGGTCGATGTATGTGCATCACAATGATCATCAAGTCCGACACATTCGGTGGTACGTTGTTAGAAACCATATCTAAAAAGGTTTATGGCATTACCACTGTGTGCGCATAGTCCCAGAATACTTCCTTTGGCACAACCGACACACATGGACGGAATGGGAGGGAAGCGAAAATCTGTCAAGATCTCACGTGTTGCAGATTCGGATTCCGCATCACCGGTGCGAGAGCCGTGATCGGACAGGGAAGTACTACTAGCCTCAGGCCCTAGGCGAAATCATGATTGACACAGCCTTTGCCCTCCTTGCTCGCACACACAGACTTGCCTCTCGGCTCGGCTTTCTTGGGCGCGTGTTGTGGAAATCCTGGGGCCTCCAATATAGAGCAAGCCATCGCTGGATTCCAAGGCAGGCTCGTATAGACCCTGTTCTCACGACGACGCACGACGACGACGCTCTCTCTGAGACTCTCCACCTAGTGTTACTCTGCTTGCCTATGTCTGCATAATTCCATCGATTCTCACATCTCCCTCAACAAGTGACTTGACATGCCCCTCCGGAATTAAGTCGTAGAACCAGGACAGCCGCTCCCGAGAGTATCTCTTTGTTTTCTGTGCAATCAGCTTCGTGCGATCTAGCTCGTTTCTCAATTCTTCAGATATGTGGCTTCGTATGCGTTCAAGCGGAAAAGGGCGCAAAATGCAGAGACCCTTCAGTGAACGTACGCGAGAAAGCATAACGTACGCGCTCTGAATGCTCGGACACGACGCAAAATCAATGCAGCATACATCCATCGAGCGACCTTGGGAATTATGAGACGTAAATGCAAACGCGGGGATGAGCGGAAGCTGCGTTCGCCGCGCGCTGTACAGTTTATCTGAACCAGGCAGCCTGAAGTGGATTGTTTGGCTGATTGGCTTCAGAGTTACTCTGTGTGGATGCGGTGCGTTGGGGGCGCTTTTTCGATAGGCTTCAAAGTCAACATCTGCGGAGATTGCATATCGTCGGCCTCCGATTTCCTCAAACACTATGGACACGATCACACCTGGGCTTCCATTAGATAACCCAAGTTCAGTCGCAATGTTCTCGGTACAAAAGACTGACATCCCAGGCATATAAGGTACTTTTCCTCCTAGATCGTTAGCGTCTTTGACAGGAATTGCCCAGGATACTTCTGCAACTAAGCCTGCTAGTTGGGCTTTCTTGGATCCTCGACCCCGCGTGTCCATTGCATGGTAGATATTACAAGGCTGGCCAGTCACTTCCGCAAAAACTTCGGCCATGTTCCAGTTGTGAGCGTCTCGGGCTGCATTGGTGTATACAATGAGAGGGCACGCGTTCCCTGGATCTTCGACCCATCTTCTCGGATCGGTAAGTCGCTTCGTCTCCTCGCTGCAATCCGGGGTTGATAAAACATATTTGTCCAGAATCTCTTTATCTCCCTCGGTGCACGATCCCTTTCGCAGGCGTTTCAAGATATCTAGCAGCACCGGATCATCGCGCTGTCGCATAATCTCATCCAGTACCACAATATGTTGAACCTGATGCCAAACCTGAATTCCTTTCACTTCTTGCCGGTTACGTTCGTGTAAGTCATTCAAGACATCGTTCAGATGGCATTGAACAATTCCACGGGAGAAAAGTGAGTGCCCTTGAGGTGGGGGGAGCTGACAAGGGTCTCCGCAAGTCACCCAATTGAGACCACCAAAAATATGCTCTGTGTTCCCCCTTGCCCATGCTGACATACTCCGAAGCCCGAGCCAGGTCGTTAGCGTTCAAAAAGTAAACCTCGTCAAGAATTAATGTTCGCACTGGCGAGAGTCTTTCCTCCAGGCTTTTGCGCAAACTCGGTGTAGACTTCATCTTTGAAGGAGATATTCTTCAACTTGCCTCCGCATGGATTGTGCAGCCCCCAATATCACTAGCAACAACCCCCGTTGGAGCGGTGAGGCGCAATTGCTCTGGGTATCCGATAATGTCATAGAACTCTTTCCAGGCCTTGAATATAACCGACTTCCCGGTACCGCCTGGGCCAGTGCACAGCAACGTCATCGGGTCGTCGACTCGCTGGTTATGCAGCTCCATTCCAATTTTGTCGGCCACTAGAAGAAAGGCCCGGGTTTGCTCGTCGTTCAGTGTGTGTTTGACAATCAATGCGAGGCAGAGTTTCTGATAGTCGAGTAAGGAAGCCCATGGAGAACTGGAACTTGTGACTGGCTGCTTTTGAAAGCGAGCAGAGGTTGCTTTCGCATGTTTCAGCTCCCCCGCTAGCGTGGTGGATAGCGCTTGCGGAATTCGTTCTGAGGGTGGACGACGGTGGGTTCCACTCCTCTGATTTTCTGCAGCTTTGATGCGACCTTTGATCAACAGGTCTTTCTCTTTTAGCAGGGCTTTACTTGCCATTTCTGCGACGATCTTATCATCCTCGTTCCAAATTTTGTCATCTCAAGAAGGGTTCCAGGCGCAGCCTCCCCCGTCAAGGAATAAAAACCGGCATTTGCGGCCTGGACCAGTATCTGCTGGGCGTCGCGCGTTGCTTGCGTGTTTTTGATAGGTATGTCCCCGGTATCGAACTCGTCGGGGTCTATAACGGCTTGCATTGCATTTTCCCAAACAGGATCAAACTCCACTTCTCCCTCTTCATCCACATCAATACCGGGATCCCTCGCAGCTGTCAGCAACACTGCCATTCTCTTCCCTCGCCTTGCTGCATAATCGAATTTTGCATCTCTTGTCTGAAATGGAAGCTGCATATTAAGACAGACTCGAAGATGATCCAGCGACATTGTGGGCTTGAAAATGTTGAACGCATCTTCCCAGCCAAGCTCAGCTGCTTTTACAGGTGACGACTTGTCGTTTGTCCACGGTTGGAATAGTACTAACATCACAACTGCATGCTTCAGCCTGTCTTCATCGGTGTCGTTACGCGGAACTCGATAACCCATTAGTACAGGGATGATAGGTGAGTCCAGTTCTTTGAGACAGTGGGTGGTGTACTCGGGATGACCGGGCTTGAAAGTCAAGTATGTTTTCCTCTGCGTCTTGGAGGAAGGTTTCTTTTCTTTGACATAGTTTCTCATTATATCCCAGGTGCATGTCGACTCAAGTTCGTAAGGGCGATAGAAGATATCATTGAAGAGTTTTGAACATCGCTTCTCTTCAGGTGAGCTTTCTGATAGTTCCTGCTCAAGCGTCCCAGGTGAGAGTACAATGAGTGTGTCGTCCTCATCCTCCGGAATGACTAGTTGTTGAACGCCGTCAGGTCCCTCGGTTTCAGCTCCATCGAATTCACCAACGGGTTTTTGAATTGCAAAAATATTGCGGGCTACATCTCGCAAGAGGGAAGACCACCAATACTCGACATATTCATCGGAAGTGTAGCTGTTCTTCCGGCCTAATAAGAAGGCCGCTGTCTGCTGACCGGTAAGTTCCCGTTTTCCCACTAGGGAATTTGTTGTCTTGACCATCATCAGCCGACTTGTCTCGGAAGCATCAGTATTGCCATCCAAGTCTGTGGGAGGGTTGTCGCGCAGGGTTTTTATTGAAGCGCACAGTGCCAAAAAGACAATCGAGGTATCGAGTTGCAATTTTGTTGTATAATTCATCATGTACTCAATCATAGCCATTGTGGAAGTGCCCGAAGAAATTTGCTTGAGGTCTGTGTTGCAGCCGAGCGCCAAGGTAATTGTCGGATTGTGACTGTTCAAGTGTCCGTTCTCACACCGTATTTGTAGGTCGCCATCCTCATCAAAATGAGTCTGTGAAACAAGCGGTCGCGGGAGTTCAAAACGGCAGTCCTTGTCCGGATCCATTAGACATTTCATTTGGCGTGGTATGTGCTTGAAACAAGTTGCATTATGCTCGTGAACAAGACCAGTGTTCTCACACAGGTCCCGATGCCGTTGATCTCTGGTCCGCTCGTAGTCTGCCGAGTTGGGATCCAGCGGACGGCTCAAGACAGGCAACTGCTTGGGCATACCCTCGGGAGCATTATACGGCACTGTACCCTTGGGGAAACTCTGGCAGATGATGTCGTCGTACCACGCCCTGAGTTTTCGTTTAAATTCGGGGTCGGCATTCATACGTTCCTTCATATCCAGCGGAGAACAATACAGCCCTCTCAACCATATCAGAAGGTGGATGTGCAAGAGCCTCGAACCTGGGCCTCAACTACTGCATACCAGCCTAAAACCTCTCCCAGAACTCCAATTTTCGAAGCTCGCTCTGTGCCCAAAATAATTTCGAAAAATTTTGTGATGATGAGGTGAAAGAACTCAGCTCCCGCAACTGGGTTTTCAGCTAATGCCTTCGCACGAGCACCTCCCTCTTGATCCGCTCTACCAAGACAATCGAATATCTGGTCCAAGTTGATGTCCCTGCCGGCCAGAACTTGCGCCACGGGATTATGAGCATCTGCAAGGTTCACGGTCGCAAAGACATGCGGCAATCCATCGCAAATTATCTTACCTTTACACTCCTGCTTCATTTTGTTCACGTCCCCAACAGAACCGGGTATATGATCGGAAACATAGCTGAGATACTTCATCAATCGGTTTGCAGCTTTCTCGCCCTCGGACTCCGGTTGGGCAAATGGGTTACCCTCAAGCTTCACCCGGTAGCTCTCCATTGACGTGTCATCCACTTTCAGCATCAAGTCTTGAATTAATGGGAACCAAGACCGATTAACCGCGAGGCGAGACTTGAATGAAGACTGGCGACGCTGAATGATGTTGGCCATCACAAAAATGAAAGACTTGTGAACCTGGAATCGTTTGTCGGCGATGGTGATCAGGTGCTCAACATGAGGTGCAGTATCCACTTGTCGAAAGCCGTACTCGATTGACAATCTAACATCGTTGTTGTCAATCATGCCCACACCAAACGGAAAAAGTGTTGGCCACAATAGCCCAAACACTCGCGGATTTCGCGATGTATGCAAAGGAGTGCTTCCAGACGGAAATTTCACAAATTCGGTGTCTTGGGTTTTCAGCCTCCGAAGAGCCTCCAGCTTTCGTTGCTTATAGGTTGATTGCAGACTATCTACATCAACAAGTGTAGAAGACGTGAGATCCGATTGTGGATCCGATGATGCAAACAGCTCAGAATTTGCCTCCTCAGAGTAGCTTGTGTTGCTGTTACCAGTGTACGACGAACCTTGATTGTTTGCGGAATTGGTGCGTAAAAAGTCTTTTGTCGCAAGTGGGCAGTCATACACCGGATACTCTTCCAGATTTTCAAGTACAGCATTCTTGTCGAGATCCGCGTACAAATGGTTGTGTTCAATCAACCAAAACAAAGCCTTTTTCAGTTTTTCACGGCGCACCAGGAGAGGTGACCTCTTCAAAAACTCATGGGTCACCTCAGTCTCCAGTGAGCCAACAAGTATTACGCAAATCTCATCTCGGAGTTTAAAGAGGGGAACAGGCATGGCGCTCACGAACGAACTGGTATCCTGCGGCAGGATGCAAACATTTCCGCGTGCTGCAAGCTGACCGCCCGGTCCCAGATGGATCTTATACATGCACTTAGTGTCGCGCGCACGAGCAATACATTGTTCCTCCAAGAAGGTCAAACCCATCAGCTCCTCGGGAACATCGCCGATCCAAAGTCCATTGGCATAGCTGCGCACTGGAAGTGTTTTGAACTTGTTATTGCTGACGGATAGGTTGCAGAGGTGACAAAGAACATAGTTTCTATCATGAATCTGAGACGACCGCCTAAAAGATTCAATACAAGGCTGGGAGGATGTCTTACGTAGTTTGTCCACAGCTTGGTTCAGTAGTGAGATGTCAAGATCATCGACCGATTTCATCACGACTGAGGCAGCCAGTTCGAGTTTACCACAGAATGAACACTCATATCGCTTGAGCGCGCTGTTGCTGGTACTCTCGCGGAACTCTCGAACGATCTGGTCTTTCTCCTCCTGCGAAAGGATGATAGGAAATGAGGTATCGGCCTCATGGCTCTCAACCGAAGTTCGTGGTTGCTTTGCGGCGCGAGGGTCTTCAGGAGCCAGCACTCTCTTCCGTTTAAGATTAAGGACAAGGGAATACTCTTGATATTCAGTGTCGTTGAGAACATGGTCCGGTGATATTCCAGCACGGATGGCTTCAGAGCTCTTGATGAGACAAGCTTGTGTGCACCGGTGAGACAAGAAATCTGCTCGCAGAGTAGCAACATCTTTCAATTTTCGGTGCTCAGCACGCTTCGACATACCGACGTGTTGGCTAACCAAAGCCCTCAGGGTGATGAGATTTGATTTGGCATTGACAACTAGGAAGTCAATGACAGCCTTTTTTTCAGCCAAACCGAGTTGAACAAACGAATCTTCAGTGGACGTTGATTGCACTGATGAGCGGTCATGAAACATCGGACTAGGTGCGAGACCAGCACCGCTGTGCGTTAAGCTAGCTGTCGAAACAGCGCCATTGTTCATTGAACTAGCCGTAAAGGCAGCGGTATGCTCATGCGATAATGCACTTTCTAATCGGTTCCGTTCATGGAACAAGTTCTTTTCAAATGGGTGCCGTTCAGCGAACGGTTGTTGTCCACTGGACATGTTGAACGAATGAATGGGACGAACAGCAGCCCGCACATCGGCCAAAGGAACAGAGCTCCCTGCAGACACTGTGATTAGCAAGAGATAATGATGATTGAGAGATTCATACCAGCTGCATTCGCAAGATGTATAGGGCTGTCCGACCCGTCTGCGGGGGTCTGTGCATCTGGTACAGTGTGAGATGCGATGCACGACACAGTAGAGAAATTAAACGCACCACAATCGAATGCTGGAAGCTGATTCAATTGAGGGGTTTCCGAGTGATGCACTAGGTGTTCTGTAATCTGTAAGAGTCGTTCGAGCGACCGATAAAAATGAAATACCAAGTTGAATGACACCAGAGGAGAGATTAAAACTAGCAGCAGGAAAGTTTTCTTGGCAATAGTGCATCCAGTCTCGACCAAGTACAAGATCAACAGGAAGTGAGGAGGTAACCGGGAGTACGATTTGCGTAGAGAAAGTGGAGCAGGGCTCGACACCAGGGATAGTAAGAATGGCCGAGACACTGGCATGGGTAGTCTTTATTCCGGTTCGAAGCACCCAATCCAACGAAAGCCTGGAGCTCTCATCATTGGCGTCAAAAATTGTGGAAAGCGGGTGGTTGCCGAGTGTCGCAGACATGGTGGGGGAAGACAAAGTGTGGGTGTATTGAATTGGAAATCCGGATTCGTTACATCAGACACTTGATTAATAGCCTAATTAGTGACCGATCGGCACTGTAACATATCGCTACTTATTCCTGGTCTCGATCAACACAGCAACCATTTCCGGAACGATCGCTCTTGACGAGCGATCAATCGGCGATCATTGCCGTCGGATGTATCCGAAGTCTTGCGTGCGCAAGACATGCACAGCCTCACAGAGCGATTGGTCGGCGATCAATCAATCAATCTATATCAACATCAAAACTTGGAAACGGGTTTCACGAGTGGCACTCCCGGGCGGTTAATTGAGTCCAACTTCAACTGTGGGGTAGTTTTCGAAGCTAAAAGGCAAGAAGTTCCCGCTGCGCATGTTCGCTTTTTTCTTGGTCGTTTGCGGGGTTGTCCGAGGGACATGGAAATAGGGATTCGTTACATCAGACACTTGATTAATAGCCTAATTAGTGACCGATCGGCACTGTAATATATCGCTCCTTATTCCTGGTCTCGATCAACACAGCAACCATTTCCGGAACGATCGCTCTGTCCGTTTTGCCGTTCCCGCTGCTGTCGTCTCATCTGCAACATGGCACACTAACCTTGGTGCAGAACTTCTTGCCTTTTAGCTTTGGAAACTGCCACACAGTTGAAGTTTGACTCATTTAACCGCCCGGGAGTGCCACTCGTGGAATCCCAAGTTTTGATGTTGATATTGGTTGATTGATCGCCGATCACTCGCACTGTCCATCACCTCATCAACAGTTTCCCGCTGCTTTCATCTCACCCACAGCATGGCACACTAGAGTTATACAGCAGGTTGTGCCTTCATGCTTTGGGATGGTATATTCCACAGCTGAAGTTCGACTCAATCAACGGCATAAGTGCCGTTCACGAGTCGTTTTCCGAAGTCGATATTGATATTGATTGATTGATCGCCGACTGTCGGTGCGATTTTCAGCCTGAGACAGGATTGGAAATGAGCCTTGTCTTGAATACCACCCCTATTTCCATGTCCCTCGGACAACCCCGCAAACGACCAAGAAAAAAGCGAACATGCGCAGCGGCAGGGGATCCATCAGCCAAGTAGTTCATAGGTCAATCCTATGAAGCATCGACGTCCGCTAAAATAACTTGACCCTCGAGCGTCGAGGGCTCAAGGTGGTGAACACTGAAAATGCCAGACGGCCGAGTAATGCGGGCATCGGACTCACGAACCGATCAGTGCACAGCGCACGCCAGATGCTGAACTCACTCCTCGGAATTAGTACTGATACCACCGGAATAGCATCTGAACAAACAAATACTGATTGCTGACGGCGGCCCAGAGACAGCCAAGATGCGAGAAACCAGAACGAGGTAGAAAGAGTAGGAAAGTCATGAGGATCACTAATCAAGTTTACGCATCTGGCACGTAATGACTGTACTGAATTACGCGAACCTTGTTTGTTCCTTGTTTACTGATTAGACCCAAACGCAAGCATGGTTGGGGAGCCTAACCTAAAGGTTAAGCAATAATGTTGACCAACTGTTCAAAATCAGGTCGCACAACAAAAAAAAAAACAGGAACCGGCACCAGTCCCTAGGATGAGATACATAGGGTTAGCCCTTTCGCATCAACGAGTAGTCGTAGTCGCAGCCAACATTTGACGTGAACTTCACCTCATCGCGTACTGCAATTGGGCAACCACTGGAAATGCGGGAATGGCGCTCTGAGCTCGATAATATTGAACGGTGGGAATGAGAAGCGGAAGGCTTATACCGGGGAGTGTTCCTCCATCTTTTCGCTCTCCTCCCTCTCTTCTGTGCATACATATGCGATTCTGATGGAAATTTGATGTGAACGCAGGCATGGTCAGCACGCACCACCGCCCCTCCAACGACTTCTTCAACTTGACGTTCCTCATGTTCGCCACGTGAAGCTCACCGTCGAGCTCTCTCCCGACATGTTTGTCCAGTCATTCTGACCCTCAAAACAGTAGCTATGGCAAAATGATGGCTATGGCAGGAACAGGAATAGATAGGAAAAACCGTGAAATTCAACAGGCTACAGCTCGAAGCTGTGAAACTAACTAGGAGACACGTTGGCCGTGCTCCGTGGGACAAATTCGGAATAGTTATCGCCAGCCAGGGCTTCGCGGCACGCTTTCATCACTTCGAGCCGGCTTGGCTTTGAACACTTCAGGCAATTCTCCACAGCCTTGAAGTACTGTTCAACTGCGTGTCGAGCGCAGTTTGTTTCTGGAACCACGGATCAGCGGATAGTGTGTGAGTAATCTCATAAATGAGGTTAAAAATGGTGTTTCGGTGGGAAAAGATCAGTGCAAAAGATTGTAGAATTCGAGCATCGGAGTAGAGAGATCGAAGCTGGGAGGGCTTGAAGGGGATAAGACCAAATACTTCCAAACGAATTGGACAGCAGATTATTCGTTCTTTAACGAGATGGTAGAAATGCTGTGCAATATCCCCGAATAATCTTACTCCTTTGGTCTTGCTTTGATTTTCCTACATGCTTTGACTTCGTCTCACGGTGGCCGAGGTCGATCATCAGCTACGGACTGTGCATCAACTTCGCATGAAAGCTGTTCGTCCCGGTAAGTTCCGTCTAGCAATGGAAACTGTGCAAGTAGTAAACTGTCTACATTTGGCCGCACACTGCGCGGCGCTGTTTGAATGAGCCGTTCTTTAACGGGATGGTGAAAAATTCTGTGCTCTTTCCTCCCCATATATCTCTTCTCCTTCGCTCCCTGTCTGCCCTTCTGCGACGTTCAACCCCTTTGGTCCATGCTATTTTCCCACAACAACTTAACCCAAGATGAACTATGGACTTCATTTCGGTTCATTCCGAACTGCGCCGCAACGTTAAACTGTCAAGCGCAACCCCCATACGGACCATTGAGCGGTCGAAACAAGGCTCGTGAATCAACGGCTGTCCAGAGAACACTCCGAGCAATCACGCGACCTTTTGTCCAGCGCTCAAGATCCACTAAAAAGGGAGTGCCGTCGGAAAGCCTTCTTGCGTTCCTTCCCCTATCATCCCGCCCTCCCGTAACATTTCTTTCTCCGTCTGATACGTCGTTTGACGCTGGTTCTTGCCTGTATCAAGAGACTGCATTAGTGACTCATCACGGCGCTCAAATCATGCGGCCGTTACCTGCTGTCTAGACGAACAAGGCCTGGAACACTTCTCAAGATAGAAAAAATCCGCAAGAATTCTCAAGATCTCGACGAAATGGGTTCTTATGATGTTTCAAGACCTCAAGGTAGACCTCAATTCTTCCAGCCGCTCAAGCAACATCTTTGGCCCCGACGCTTGCATACTGATCGACTGCGGAGGTCGAGCTACATTTTGGATCATGTCAGATACTGAAAGCTGCTGCCTTCGAACCTCTCCCTTCTTTCATTCCTGTCATTAAGTTCCCAAACCTTCCAAGCCGTGGAGTGAGCAACAAGTAAAAGCTCAAGTGAGTTTCCAAAACACTTCAAGTTCCATTAACCCATTTGCGTAAAAATTACTCATTGCTTGGTGCAGAAATCCAGTCCCTTTCAGGTCGCACCGTTCCCTCAAATTCTATTGTTAGATCACGACTGCAGGATCAATCCAGGTATACTCCGCCAGAAACTGAACAGTTTACTCATCATTTGTCCATTCGAGAGCATGAAAAAACAGCAAGAACTATATTCTAACCAGTAAGCTTCCTTGGTCGACAATATTCATACATCTTCTTACACGGTGTGCTAGGCATGTAGAGCTCAGGGATGGCGATTGGTGCAACGCTATGGAGGATCAGGCGACGTCAATGGGGTCGTTCGCCCAGACGGCCACTAGTGCGGAGTGCATTCCATTTCCTCATGCAAATCGCTGTGGCACTGACCTCCGTACCTTATCAGATCATTCCCGCATCAACAGCTTTATTTGAACCATTCAACACACTGCCAGCTTCCCCAAGACACGCAGATGTTCTGTTCGCTCGGCTGTTTCCTATTCTGACATAAGCATGTCCCTTCGCACAAGCGTCTCGATTGGCTGCGACAGTCTAATTCCATCTCAATGTTCTCATTTGATTTTGGGTAAGCTCTAAGTGAACACAAATGATATTCTCAATCTAACTCACAACTCAGCCAAAGCGACTCCTTCGATGCATAAGGCAGTATGCAGTATTTTGCCTGTTGGCCGCGTGGCTCATTGTCACTGTTCCACAGGACCGCTTAAAACCAACCAACGAGTGGTCCATTCTCCTGGAGGCAACAAGTGCTAGATATTATTTTGCAGCTTCGATCGAGTCTACTGTACAACACATCCAACTCACCACCAGCGCTTACTAGGCTGAAATTGACTGCATATGATATTCATTAGTGACAGTTGTAGATCTCTGTATTCCCGAATTGAATGCCCATTCGCTGCGATGCGCGCTAGACGTCTGTGATATGCATGCCTTTCCCTCGGATCTTGCAAAGTCAATGCTCAATCTGCATTGACACTACATTTTGTACGAACTGCTCAGAAAGTGCTTAATCATAGTTATGGTTCAATCCATCCTTTAGTGTACGCCGGAGCGAAGCGAAGGCATGTCTTGTCTTAATTGAACGGTTAATCTCTGATAGGCGCCTCTGCTATCTTCCTGTGAATTTGTGAAAACTTTTGGGTTTGAATTGGACAGTAAATCTTAATAGAACGGTTAATCTCTGATAGGCGCCTCTGCTATCTTCCTGTGAATTTGGGAAACTTTTGGGTGTAACGGCTGCCCCCGGGCCAGCCTGTTTTCGAAATACCAAGTCCAAATTTCTCTGTCACAGGTTATAAGCCGGGAGAATTGAATGAAATACTACAGCATTCGAAAAGCAGCGCTCAAATCGTCTGGAATAGCTTCTGCTTTCTGATACCGGCAGCGATGTGGTCTTGCGTTGATGCCATACTGATTGGCGCCGTCTGACAGCTATTCCTGTTATCCTTCGATCGCACTATGGGACGGGAGATACGCAAGTGCTGTTTTCGCAGCCGCTTTCCCAGTGTATAAGATCTCTTAAGTTCGCACAATTCTGCAAGGGCAAGCCATGCGGATCCCTTTCCCCTCAGGGGTGAGGCTGAAGCCCACACCCCCGGCCCCGCCTGCCAAGCCAAAATCTCTCTTGTCTCGCAGGGTGCATGCTCTCCCCGACGTACTCTGGACTTCCATACTCGCACTCAAGGAATCGGCCGACGCTTTCCCGCCGCTCAAGAGCGCAGTGGGTGGCGTGATCGTCCTCTGCGATATTGCAGAAGTCAGTCCGATTCGCCACCCGGTGTGAATTAAACACTAACCATGGCTATACACAAATGTAGCGCACAAGACACTGCAAGTCTGGCGCACGCGACATCGCCCTGCGTACGAAGGAGATCCTCGATGTCATCGCCGACGCTGTTCCAGACCCCTCAATGATCCCTCCGTCGATGCTGAAAAGTATCTGATGCTTTACAGTGTAAGATAATTCACCTATGCTTCCTAACGTCTCATTCTTCATCAGGAAAAATCCCTTTTGCGAATTGTTCACATTTTGTTGCCATTTGTTGACAATTTTGGAATGGCGCCAATTGCTGGGAAATGTTGACATTTGGCTGATATTTCTTGACATTTCCCGGCCGACCTGCAACTAACTCGGGAAGTAAGCCATAATTCTATCCTATTCGATACACCAGATTCCAGAGATGTGATTCCAGTACTTCTCAACAAGTTATAAGAAAAAATAGTAGAGGCTTACAATAAATCGATGGTACTTTGTCCCGAAGGGCGGCCAGAGCCTGCCCTAATGTCTCGTAACATCAACGTAACACACCCAGGCGAGATTCGGCCAACTTCGGTTCCCGAAGAGCCGAGGCAGCTGTCACTTGTGCATCAAAACCAACCATTTTCCCTGTAAACGGTAATGCACCCTTCTTCCTTTCCCTCCATGTCGTTTCCTGCACTTCCCCCACTTCCCTTTGTTCTTTAACTGTTCCTGAGCTGTTTTCTCTGATCTGCAGCTCCTGCAGCTCCGACATACTGTGCTGCTGCGTAGTAGGTGTGTGCGCACCGCTGGTAAGTCTTTCTTTTCTTTTCTCAAGCCAGTCTCGCTGAAATAGTTTTTTTTTCAAATGGTCTCTGGCTGTTGTGGAGGGCCTTTCCCAGATTTTCTCGACCTGAACTTTGTCACACCACATCTGCTTCATTGCCCGCGGCCCTGCAGAGGTCGAGCGCAAGGTATGTCATGTCCTCAACACTCCTGCTGTCACTTCGCGTCAGGTCTGCATAACCCGCATCACTTCGCTTGCCTGCATCACCGCCCAACGTTGCGCGTACTCACCCGACGTCACCGTTTATACCCGACGTCCTGTCAGTGTCACGACTTCTCTGTGGACCTCTCCGTGAACCTCTCCGTGAGCGCTATGCATTTTTCTTGCCCAACTTCCTTATATTGCTGACTGCATTACATTACTTCCAATCCTAGGTTCTACCAGGCAGCCCCTCAACAACCACGGCCCATGACGCAAGGTTTGTACATCAACCATATTTGCTTGCCGCTAATTTGCTTATATTGCTCTGTTCAATAGATGTTCCGCATTCTTGTTCTCTGTTGCATTGGTTTGAGGTGTTGAGATGCAAGTGGATTTATGTAAATACAGATAGAACTTTGTTAGATACTTTCTGTAGGCAAATGCAATTTGTTTTCGTTGCAGTTCCGACCCTCATTTACTGTATTGCACCCTATTGTACCCAATTCTATTCCATTCTTGTTCTATTTGGTTTCAATTGGTTCCATTTGTTCAGAAATGTTCGAAAAGTGGCGGCATTTTTCAGGGACCTTTCCATTTTAACTTTTCTTGACAATCTGCCATTTGTCAACATTTTGAAGAAAATGTGAACAAATTTCAGGAATTTTGTGAAATTGGCGAGAAATGGCAAAGGTGGTTTTTCCTGATGTTCTGCCCAGTCTTCTCGATGAAGTCTGCTCCACGATGGAGCAAATCTCGCTGACCGGCAGTGTCTCGCGCTTCGTGTATCTCAACCGCAATGAGCGAATGCTGAAGGACATTAGAAGCCGATTGGTGTCAGAAGTTGATAGTAATCTATGGCACGCCCCGGGCCTCCGGCCCTTGATACCAATCATTCCGATGTCAATTCATGGTCACCTGGTACAATTGTAGTTAGATATAAGGACACATGCTTGTTCTTCATCCTCAGTCTTTGATCCCACATAGCGGGAGACTGAGGGTGAGTTCAATACTTATTTATATTACTTCTATTTACTCATTTTTGTAGTTATTGCGCCTTCCGCGCATTTTCAGATCTTGTTAATTGGATGAAACGTACCGTGACTTCTTGGTGTGTGATTATCTTGAACCTTAAATGACCATGCCAATACAGTTAATTCGATTTCAGGCCGCCTCAGCACTACGACTAGAAGTACAACAGATGCGTCTAGAAGTCCAACAGACCCATATAACTCTGCAACAGTCGCGTCTCGCGATGAACCAAGCACAGACACATGCCGATGTCAAAAAGGTGGTGTCTGCAACGGTACGCAGATCTGATTCGCCCAGGTGATTGAAATGATTGCTGATACTCAGGACACAGGATGTGCTCGTCCCAGACGTTGCACGAGTGCTGACATATTCGAAATTCGTTGTTTTATTTAGTTTTGGCCGATTTCACGACACCTGCAATACATCCCAACCCCCGATGGTAGACTGGGGGAGTTTGTGGGGTCCAATGACACGCTTTCGTGGACGGTGGACCCGACACTTCCCGGAACTCTACTGACTTACAATGGGCAATAAGTCTGTGCTCGTGAGGCCACGAGCCCGGGGATGAACGTCAGAAGGCCTATGAAAATTGCTACTCTCTTACTTACACCGCTCGCACATCTATGCTCCGTTTCTGAAATACGTCGAATGCATATCCCTCCCCTCCCTCCCATCTGTACTTCATAATTTCTCAGTTACTGTGATTTTTTCTGCCTTGCCGGACCCACAAGACACGAGTGCACATCAAAAATTATGCACAAACGGACAGTTCTTCCAGTTTGAAAGCACCGTCCAAGTGAGTACTGAGGCAGAATTACCGTATAATTTCATTAATCTGTTTTTCACGCATCAGGCACCCCCATATCGAGGTCATGCAAGCAAAGTGAAATGGACGAATGTAGGTTTAGTATTCGTAGTTGGGGTGCATCTGGTCGCTGGAGATCAGCACGCATGAGAGCGTGTGAAGGGGAACTTGGATTGTATATAAGATTACGAGTACTTTATGTACTTGTTCTTTTCATCAATCGGGAACCAGATTTTCGATTTTGCAGAACATTTATCAGTGCGTTTGAATAGTGTAATGAAAATAGTGGCTGTCCTCATTAGCTTTTTGAAGTCTTTTTAGCAGACTATTCTAATGAAATTAGTGCTTATATAAACCATTGAGCTGGTTCTGGTTCGAATCCGCTGTGTCGATCTATTAGGGTGGGCCTTCGGGCATCTCGAGTTGGGTTTATATTATTTGTATTTATACCCCAATCGGTGTGTATTCAGTATTTGGTGAAAAATTTGGGGATGTGCCGCCTCTTTTATCCTCTTGTAGTTTAGAAATGAGTGTTTTGTTCAATCGGTCGTTCACCTTTCACTGTATCGCTTTTCGCTCAACTGTGAAGCATGTTCAACCACGCAAAGCTGTTACACTACATCCACTTCTTACATCTGTGATGCGCGTACGCCGTCCGTAAAAACTCGCTTTTCGCAAATTGGGACCGAGGGCGTCCATGCCGATGCCATTGATCGCTACGATCGCTTAAATGATCTGATTTCTGATCGTGCCGTATTATGTTTCGGTCGGTCAAACCGTTGAATACGGAGTGTGCGATTCTATGCATACATCGGGCTCGAAGGGCGCTGAATTTAATCGCCATTAGCTACCTGTCGCCATTAACTCGCCTGTGGGTCGCTCCTTTTATATTATTTTGCTCAGCCAATTTCCGCGTAAGATGGCTCTGCGCGTAGCGATCTAAAAAGAAAGATATTTCGAACGTGCACGATTGCCTCTGCTGTCGTTGCTGAAATGTAAGTTTCCATCGGATTCATTGAATATTTCAATTTCTTTAATTCTGGAAGCGCGTACAGCCCTTCAACGTCTACGAATGCGGTTTAACGTGACATACACCGCTTAGATACGCTCGAGTATTGCATATAGTGGGATCTTGTACATTTAGAAATAGGTAGCGGTCGACGTATACCCACGCAGCGCAATCCAACGGAAAAACTCCATCTCCAAACCCCGTTCTCCTCCCACAACCAAATAATCCACCCATTCGGTGTGCCGCTTACGACAAGAACACACGGTGCGCGCCCTGCGCGCGGGAACGCGTCTCGTCTTGAACCAGATGCTCTAAACGCGGGTTGAATGAGAACGCAAACAGCCGCATTAGAATAAACACACCTGTGAGTTTCCGCTCTGGTGTTGTGTACATGGCTTTACATTCGTGCCTGTACCGCCTCTGGCACTCCGCGTACCCGTGTCGACGCCGAAAAAAATCCTTGCTTTCCCCCATCTTAATCTCCCGACGCGAGAGCAAGGTTTGTTGGTCAATCTGACCCTGTTCGTAGGCGGCGACGTCGGCGACGAGATCTCGCGTGACGATGTAATTAACACCGGGTCCGTCGCTGGGATAAGGGTCGGGGCTGTTTCCGGTGAACGGACGCGAAAATAAAACGTTGAACGTAGATCAGCTCACATTACAGCGACTGCAACCGGATTTAAACTCGCCGCTCGAACAATATTTTGTAGTCTTCTGTTTCTGTGTATTGCCGGCATGCTAAACCCGAGTTAAAAGTGGAGAGGAACCCCGCGGGATCGACTTGCAGGTAGTATCGTAGTGGTTTAGAATAAAGTCCGAATTAAATTAGCGCCCATCGGACCCGACTTTTTATAGCACTCGGTTTATTGGTGGTTTACAAACAGGCAGTCTCCAGATTCGTTGTACCTCGTATTCAACGCTTGGACCGCATGATTCTAATTACCGCATCAATTGATGCCCGATGATCACATCAGTCCGGCGATCAAAACAAAATGTTGATACGTCCTCCTTGCACTCCTTGAGTCGGGGGGGGGGGGGGGATAGGCTGTCTGACTCTCGGGGCGACTCTTCGCGTCCAAACAATAATAGAGACCAGCCTAAGCCCCTAGTTTCACCTAACTGCTCTGTGTCGACAAAAGCGCTGAGTCTGGGGACTAATCGATGCGATAGGATCTTTACGGACAACCTTGTTTTGTCTGGTGTTCCGGATTAAGTCAAACCACCCTTGAGCACTTGTAAATCAAAGGGAGGGGGGGGATGCCAGGATTTTGAGCAGGGTCTTGCATGGAGCCATAACCCGTGTAGACAGGAACAGAATACGACACCAGAGCGTAATCTAACGAGGGATCTCTATTTGCCACGTAGTTTATATCCTCTTTCGACCATAGCGTATTAGTCTTGTTTCGTTCTTCATACTGGTAACTCTATTTGTCCTGGTTCGCATTTCGGGCATGACTTTGTGCAGAAGGTCATTGGACATACTTGATTTACGAAAGGTGTCGTGTTTCCTCTAGGCTTTTGATAGTAAATGGAGACGCTGCGGCTTCTTTGCTCTTTTGTCTATTTAAACAACATGCCCGCAAGCGAATACGTTATATCCGAGCCCAGTTCAGAGGTGAGTACACTCGATCAATAGTTAATAGACGCATTTGCCGCTTATTTTCACTCAATGTGAATGATAGGTAATCATCCCGGCATTTCTCTCCACTGGAAACACGCTAAATGCGTCGTACGCGCGGTGAACCTCGCCTCTTCAACTCCCTCTTACATACACTTTTAGTACCGTGTTTTCACATATATTATTCAACGCGATTCGTGTAATACTTGAAGTGTCCCGTATCAAGCCTCCACTCGGACATACTATGCACTTCAGTGAGTATCGTTAGCGGCGAATTTAAGGATCCCAAATGAGGTTAATACTGGGGCGGTCTTCTTGGGCGACGTATCCGACTTGCGTGCACTTGCCTTTCGTTACCACGTGATGAAAATATCAGGCAATCATCTCGGCATTGTTACGGCCGGAAATACCCTAAGTGAGTCGTACGTGGGATGGTCATCGCCACCTGGACGTAGACATTTGGGTACCGTGATTATACATTTATTATTCAACGCACCTAACCAGCCTGGGCTTGGCCATATTATTCAGTTAAGCAAACTCTGGTATTGGCGAATATAATGAGTACAAGTATCACAAATATAGTTTTTAATCTGCGCCAGCCGGCGTGGAGTTCCTCGTTGTGCCATCGACTATAGTAAGCATGTGCATCCTTTTGGAAGTTGACGCGCCATATTCATCGTCGCTGTCTGGAGTAGACATCATGCGCCTCTTCGGAATGTGATTATCCGCGTGCCCCCTGTCATCTGCCGCCCGCGTCTTAACCTGCTTCGCCTTGTACGCCTCTCGTGCGAAATGTGCTTCCTATCTGATCCTTGAGTACTTCTAGAGATTGGTCAACACGACGATAACCTTTGTGAATCTTCTGTCAAGGAACGTCAAGGTCCTGAGCACAAGCATGCAACTCTAATCTGGCCCTGTGTGTTTACCTTGCCTTTTCCACGCGACCATTGCGAACCTCATCTCAACTATGTCTCCCGTTTTGAATGTGCCGGGGTCCTTTTCGACGTACCTGCATATAAAATTTTAGTATGGCGAACGCGACCTTACACCACTCACTCTTCGCCCTTGAACGCCATATACATAACGTCGTTGTCGAAACAATGAGCCACGTTGTCGGACAAATAGCGCGTTAATACACCGTGCGGATCGGTCCTAGGATGGAACTTGGTCTGAGATTCCGACGGTATGTTACGGCCAATGGTGAAGTAGCGACAATTGCTGCTGATCTGAGCGTTGTGGTCGTCTGCCACGTCGGGCCTCCATGGTTCGATGGTGTCTTCACCGACGCCGAGAACATGGTGTAAGCCGCCTCTTGCATGTTTTCAAGCGCTTTCTTGAAACAAGGAGCGTCCCATCCAGCCAAAGTGGCGTGTTGCCGCGCATACTTTAAACGTTCGGCTCTCAGGCTGCAACGTTCATGAGATATGCTGTTACCGCGTCTCGAACAATTGTCAAATTACTTGCCTTGATGCTTTCACAGGCGGTAACTCCTTAGCCTTCAGGGCGCCTACTATGGTGAACACGGCTTCCTGGCGGTGCGAACCGGCTGTTGGAAACATCGCTTTGGCGCATCGACCGCCTTCAAGCTCTTTGATGGTTACGAGCTCATTCTACCGCCGTCTGGATTAACGCCAAGACAACACTGGAGTTATCGAGCTTACATTGAGAGCTGTGGCGGGCCACGCCATACCCATCTTGATCAATGGTGCGTCGTCCTTGCACATCTTGTCACTCCATTCACCTATAGCAACGGCTGTGGTCATTCAGGACGTCGTCCAATCGATTTGAAAGGTTAACGTCTTACCTGCCGATTTGGCTGGATAGAAAGAATCCATTCCGACTGTGTGAAAATTGAGCCATGATCAGGCGATTTTTATACGGTTTATATTCGCCGGTTCCTCAGTCATCCTACAAATTTATTGTTCCGTTACCAACCTGTACCTCGTTTGTCAAACACTCCACCTGATTGGAGTTTTTCGCTTGGGATGCTGGCGGTCCTCTGATGTTCGTACCTGTGCGCCGCTTATTTTTTTTTTAAATCGGGAAGGCTGGATCTTGATTAGGAGTTCGGCCTCTGTATGGTTTCGTACCAATCCGACACATTCGATGCCGAAGGGTACGTAGTCGATCTTTCTTTGTCTTTTTTATTCGTTGTCCGACCGAAATTGGCGTCGATCGGGCTGCATTGTGTTTCTAATTCAGCGTCGATTGATCGAAATCGTTGCGTTCGAAGGTCTAGTCCTTCGAGTCGATGGCAGATTCTCATGCAGATATGTCCGAATTTACAACATCTAAATATGCACTTGGAGATCTATATGTTGGTATAACTGTTTCGGACAATCTTGTAGTGCATATAGGCAGAGGAGTCCGACGAGGGTTTCCGTGAAGCCATATACTCTTACCATGTCCGTGATCGGCTGGAGATGTGCTTCGAATATGTGTTTGTACCCTTATCATGCACATGTATCTAATTTCAATTCGTGTCGGGAGATGTTTAACCGGCCACGTATTTGGATGGAACCGTAGCCATCGCGATGTTCAATCGGTTAGTATCTAATTCCGAATCGTGCCGGGAGTTATTAAATCGGCCGATTATTTTGATGTAACCGTTTCCTATCGTCGGGTTCGATCATTTAATACATTTCGAATTTCGTTGCGCTTATAGTGACTTAATGTATTTCATTGTTCGTCGGCGTTGCGTGTGACTGGTTTGCTACATAAGTGAATTTCATTGTTAGTGAATAGTTACCTTGACCTTGTACGTAACTGTGGGCTTCCGCTACATATGTTCGATCAAATGATATGTCTCAAAATATGTTGCGCGTACACTGGTTTTGTATGTCATTGTTCGTCAACTGCTTGTTTGAACTAATGGTGGCCTTTCAGCTTCACTTAATGATGAGGACCGTGATATTAACGACGATCGTATTTGCAGGCTACGAATCCTTCGGTCGTTCTAGTCATGTGATGACAAGATACTGGATTTCTGAACATACGCGCAGCGTACTTTCAGCTGATCCAAATATCTTTGATCCGACGAACGGTACGGACATGGTTGCATTGGGTCACACTTGAAGCCAAACAGAAGTCTCTCTTTGAAATTCGTTTAGACGTCAACAGGCGTGGCAACACTTTCACTGATTTCACGAGCCAGTTTTTTTAACAAGCCTTCCTTTGGTGTTTTCCCATTGCCAATTTCTTTGTCTTCGGATCTATACTCCCGCTTGACGTTTATCTTCGTCGAATTTTATATTGTTTCCCTGGATTCATGCGAACCTGTCGAGTTAGATCCGGCAATATACCCCTTTGCGTATTCGGTTGGTATTGTAACCTGGCGTGGTTATGTTGGACGTATATTTGTTGATGTCGTACACGTGTTCTATGTTAATTTCAACCGGGGTCAGTCGTGTGGCCCTTCGGTTGTATTTTTCTTGACGTTGGTCGGTACAGTCGACGGGAATCGTGCTGACGCTCATAGTTCTTAGATTATACGATGTGGTTATGGACATTATCATCCCACAAATATGCGGAGGTGCGTTTGTGACGGAGTTTTTATACTCTATCGTCCTCACAGGATGTGTTTTTTTGGATTACACTTCGATCCATATTAGGCGCTCCGATCAGTTCCTGCCCAGTTGTCTGAATTTACAATGCCCGATTCAGTTATGTGGAATTCCGTCTGAACGCTACTCCGGATCGGCGTTCGAGCATCAACGCGTTTCAGTTGTTCACACCGTGCTGTTCAGTCTTGGCCAGTTCTTTAAAAGGCACCGATGCATTTTGAACCGCGTATCATATCATTCTGCCTCCCATGTCTGAAGACGGTTCCCCTGCTCCAGTCACTCCTCGCCGAAAACGATCCGTTCGCATTTCCACGGGCACCCGAAAGCCTCCTCTCCCGTAACGCGCTTTCGACCTCCATATACGGACGAGGTTCTGATCAATGTTTATGTAGGCCAGCAAACCCTTACCTCGATCTCGAGGCTGTGGAGTCGGGTGATTCCGGTGAGGAAGAAAATCTCGACAAGTATGAAACGGATTTCATAGACGACGGCGACGATGTTGACCCCTGATGATGGGTAATTATTATTTTTTATGTTTTTTTTGCACCTTGTTGCCGTCTGCTTAGCGTCCCATGCCAGTACTCCCATCCCGTGGCCGCGATCGCCTTCGCCTACGCCAACGAAGACCTCTGGCAAAGCTTCGCGCGCTGGACGCACGTCGCTCGTCGATCCTACTCTGTGCGCTATTTTCGGGCATGCTTTACGGCTGATGGTTCTCAATGAACTGTCTATTTTAGAATCTCACCCATGACTACCCGAAGCCGTTCCAAGAACCCATCTACGTCTGCTTCAAAATCACCTTCGTCCTCTGTCCCCGGCCCGACTTCGTTGAACACGTCCGGGTATCAGGGGTACGAGCCGTATACGTTTACCCGTGACGGTTTCTCATGTAGTACGACAGTTCTCGCACTTACGCAGTCGCTGGAGTCAAGTCTACATCCGTCCTTCCTGGTACCGAGCGTGGAGACACTCAGGCTAAGCTTGAGACGTTGCGCGCCCCTTCCAGCAACATAACAGTCAACATGGACCGGGAAGAACACGAGTACGTATCCAACCTAAGGCTTGATTATTGGCTTTGACGCGGTATATTGCAGGCAATTTATGCTTTTTAAGAACTCCAAGAAGCCATCGTTCAAGCAAGTGTGCTCCTTGGCCTCGCTGTATATTTTGATGACCATCGTATTCGTTAGTGCCACCGTTGAAGGTGGGGTAAAGCCGTAAGTCTGCGGTTTCAACTATCCGTGTATATATTAACGATTTCACAGAAAAACCAAGGGTGCCCCTTCCGATTCAAGGTGAACAATGCCTCTTACCCCTGGCTTCAAACAGTCTTGATGCCGTTACGGACTCTAGTACCTTGTCCGCTGGAACGAGTCAGGTCGGAGCGGCGATAGCGAATCTACCCGCTCCGACATGGAAGACGAGCGCCACGGTGTAAGTCTCGTATAGCGCGCATCAATTGCGCCTTGTCTCTTATGAATTTTCAGTTACAAGTCGGCTGGACCCAAGGACGCAACGTGAATGATCTTATTTCATGCCTTGTGAGTAGAAATTGACGACTCGATTGTAGAACGGCCGAGAGGGACTTGGCCGGCTCGAATGCCACGTCGAATCGTATGAACGAAGCTGCACCGAGTGCAGCCAATACCTCAGAGGACGCGGATAACACGTCTGTACAGGCCGGTGTTAAACGCAAAAGGCATGGACTTCTGCTCTTATTTGACGGTAGTCTCGCTCATATTTCATTTTTTTAAAGGTCTGCTGGCAAAGAGTAAGCCCTTTTTTGGTACGGTGAAAGCGGTGATTAATTCCACGTGGAAGTAAGGACAATGCCGCCGCATCCGATTCCGAGATGGCTGTCGACGTAGATCAAGTGTCTCTTTCGATTAAAGGCTCCAGCCGTGCTGTGGCTAAGAACGGTCGCCAATCAGTTCCGAATCGCCAGGAGTAAGTCTTCGACGTGGCTTCATCCCTCCAACTCTTGCCTTTAGTCTGTCTTGTCTGATTTACAACCGCAGAGCTGTCGGAGGTAGCAGATTGCCCAAAGTACCCATCGCGGAGTTCGCGCGTTTGAAGGGAACCAGCCCCGAGAAGAAGCCGAAAAGAGACGAGATCGTGCTGCACACTGTTGATGTTAAGAGTGTCAAGTTCGTGTTTCATCTTTCATGAGTATTGGCCGCTGAGCGCATTTCAGAGAGTTGCCGGGAGTATGCGAGGTCACTAACGTCGAACTCCAAGACCCGATGATGAAGTCTATTTACGCTCTCGATCTGCCTAAGCTGAGGTGAGCTTATTTTGTGATGTATTTGACAATCTTGTTAAACTTTCATGTGTGGGCAGGTTACTACCTGGAGCTCGAACGAGGGTCCCGGGATGTTCATGTTGAGCGAGTACCCCGTGATAAATCCCGAGTTGTCTATTGAGTCAGCCATCCATTTGGATACTGCTCATCATATATTGACTTACCTTGTAGGACGGTGTGGGCCTTGTTACTGTTTGTGCAGAAGGGACATCACATCAATCCTGCCCGTATCGATCCTCGTTTATTGGAGGCGCGTTCGCCTGTTCACGGTCGAGACGGTCTCCGGAAAAGGTTTGCCCTGCCATATCAGCTCGAATTAGCTGTTTAATATATTTCCAGATGGGTATTATCTATCGGGGAAAGGCCCGCTGTGTGTGTGTCTGTGGTTAATACCACGTGTTCTTCTTTGCGCGACATCAGTACCGTCTACGGCGGTTCGAGCGCACCACTCCTCAAGTATATTTTAGGCGTCCATCTGAGTCAAGATTTCGACCGAATCACAGGACTGTGCGGCATGGTGTTCGACTTAGAACTTATGCATGTCCAGCTCAACATGAGTGCACTGACGTTCGGCACCAAAGGAATACCCATCGACAAATACGGTCAGTGTTTGCCTTCCAGAAAGCTGATTTAACTGACTTCCTTGAAAGAAAAACTTAGTTCGCCTGATCGAAAGGGTATCCAAAGCACCTCCAGTCTTTACCGCAAGCAGACATATATCGCTCCCTCTGATTCGCTTAACTACGACGACGACAGTCAGTTCACTCCGTTCTTGAGATCGGTCGTGGCTAACCGTGTTGGTAGTCCCTGTTTATGACGCCCGACACACAGGCTTTGACGCCTCGGTTGACATCAAGAACTTGCCCGATATCCTGCCTTTGTATAAAGGCGAAATCCCTGCCAACTCCTGCACCGCAGTTGGCTACACAATCTCCAACTTTGTCAAAGCTTCAGGGCGAAGCGAGGAGCAACACCTTAGCTTCAACATTCGATGGGTTGTTGTTTTGGGCGAGCCGGAGTAGACTTTACCTTGTTATTCTTATACCCGTGACTGTCGCCTTCATGCGGCGTCTCGTCCAATGTCTCCTTGCTTTTTAATTACGCTGTGATACACGAATAAACAGCCGTCAAATATATATTCGCCGTGATTTTTGAGGGTGCGGGACTTATTGGTAGCAACGGTGTTTGACACGACAATAACTCGCTTGCGACTAACTGTTCATACGGGACGACTGTTTCTGAGAGGGTGCACCGCGACATTCACCACGGATTATATTTTGAGCATGAAACGGAATCCCGAATGGGCGGCAAACATGCGATCATTGATTTCGGGTACTCCCGAAGTGGCTTGTACGCAACATGTGCATCGCCACACGAGTGTTTTTCCCATCAGATCCTCCTTCCGTCTTGACTAATGGCTCTTCCACCCCTCGCGGATAGATTCACGCATTCTCCTCTCTTTCGCGAGTATCCGTGGCTGTCAGACGCGTTCATATCCGGCAGCTGGGTCGAAGCGGGCATCGGCTATGGTTTGAGAGATTACACAACCTTTCTGGACGAGTTAGACCAACGGGTGCCACCCGCGAACTCAACAGCCCATGCCAATGCTGAAAGTCGCGCGCTTTCTCGGCCTGGAAAACGCTTACAATATGGTGCGAGATCAAGTCGCCGCTAACAGCAAGGCCGTGTCAAAAACCTGGACGACGTTGCTACGGTTCCAAGTCTTAGATGTTCTGCTGGCGACGAGGTGGGGGAACGTCGGATGTTCCATGCGTGGTGGGACCGGCTCCGACAGGGTTAAGCAAACCGAAGTAAGTTGTCTGCTGCTCTAACTTGTCATATCCATGTAACAGTATGAGCGAATAGCTTCTGGCTTCGTTGAGTACGTGGCCGGACCGGTTTAGCGAATTTCAAACTTCGTACCAAAATGAAGTCCGCAAAATCGAGAAAGAAGCTAAAAGAAAAGCTCGGACATCGAAGGGGAAGGCTGGGGCACAAAATGACGCTCTAGACGGAATGTCTGCTCCCAGTCCATCCGTCGAGTTCGAAGCTTGGTCTTTGGTCCAAAAGCTGTCCGGCATGACCACCCGCTCATTGTTTCAGAAGACGACAAAAAATCTGCAATCTATAGGGACGGCTCTCACCTGGATTATAGAGGTATCGTTCAGTAAGGTTTGTCGCCCTCTAAACTGATGTTTTCCGTACGCTAGTCACACGCATCCGCCGACGACTTGTGCCCCCTGACTATTCGTGTGAACGACTTGTACAATGTGACTCCATCTGTCGCCACACAAGTCGGGACGTTGGCGATCATCGATTTGTTGCGACCTCTGTCGTACGCGCTCAACTCGTCTTTTTTGGCTGTATTCTGCGATCTGGACCTACAAAAGAAATTTGGTAATGTCATGCATCAATACGAGGTGCGTTATTCCGATCTTTAGTTGCAAGTTGTTGAAGGGCTTGTAGACGAAGATGTTCCTGGGCCGGTACAGGCCTCCGCGCCTGGCGTACATGGAGGAACTTGTATTTGCCGCAGTCCGCGATATCGCGATTGGCACCCCGGTCGACGTCTCTATCGCCAAGTTTTTTTCCCCAGATTCGGAATACTTGAAGAATCTCCCTCCGTCCGATCCGGCCGACCTGTCTATTTTTGTCCGTAAGTCGACCCACTTCGTAACCCTGCGCTTATCCCGTTCAACTGATTGGTAGCTGCCGATAATATTCGACTTCCGGCGACCTCCATCCGCAAGAGAGCGAAGCCTGTGCCATTGCAATTGGATGTTCCCCAGCTGCCATGCTCCCGGGTAATTGCGACCGCTTTGGCATCAACTATACGCCACTCGCCGGAGAGTTCGTCGGTATCCCAACCCGACTGGTCGTCGTTGCTGGCTTTGGAAGAAGAGACGGATCGCGGAGAGGCGGAAGGTACCGGAGCGACTGATGGTGCAGCCTTGGAGAAGCAGGTCGTCCCGTCTGGCGCCGAGCATGGCTTGACAGCAACGACCTAGCGACCACGTGCGCTGATATGAAGGGTGCTTCATCAAAACTGCTTGCATCCGGTAGGTCTTACATTTCGAAACGATGTCGGAGAGTTAAAGTATCCTATTACAGCTGATCAGGACCTCGAGTCTATCGGCTCTCGCACACTCGCCGAAGCCCCCGGACTCTTCTGTCGTGCAGTCAGTGGAGCTGACAGATCTCAACGGCACGAACGTTGAGGGTTCGTCGGCGGAGGTGGGACTGAAGGACAGTTCGATGCCGGCCCCTGACTCGACTAGTGTCGACGCTAAGGCGGAAGGATTGAGGAAGAGACTGAGATCGGACTCGACTGTCGATACGGACAAGCGACCTCCGGAAGAGTCGCCGTCTAAATCGGCTCACAAAAGACCGCACCTGTAACGCCCAAAAAGTGATGCGAACTAACGTGCACTATATATAGCAAGTGCACGCTAAGATGCGTGTTTTTTGGTGCTGATGCGCGCACGGCTTAATTACAGCTAATTCCTCCCCGCCACTACGCTATCTCTACTAAGTACAATCTTCTTTCTCTTATCTATAATGGCGGCAATCAGTCCCATCCGTGACTCAGTGCCGGCGGGCCATCAAGCAACAGGAGCGCGCCATCAACCGCCATCAGCAGCTGCCCGCTCATGTCCTCGTACCGCCCAGTTCATTTTCCTGATCTCCTTCTTCGACACAACGGTTACAAACCTCCTTTTGCTCGCCCTGGTCGAGGCCAAACCTGACAGTGCGGCAGAAGCAAGAGAAGACTTCCCGGGGAACGACAGGTACTACACACCCCATATGCATTTCGCGCGGGCAGCCCGATTGCGCCGGTACGCACGAATCCATGAGTGCGGGCTTCGATGTGGGACTTGCGCGATCATTTATTCCTGATCGCCCTCATTTACGACTGCCCCGCTCGCTTTCCCGCATCGCTTTCCCGCAGACTCTCGCACGTACTTTCGTAATTGCTTCCACACTTACCCCGTAATGTTATACCTCCGCCTTAGCTCCCGTGCGATGGGAGCGTCCAAGCTCCTACATGCAACCCATCCCGCCCCCAATACGCAACTTGCGGAACACGCACGTAATCTTGCAGCAAAGTGTCGTGTCCGCTGTGCAAGTTTCGCGCAAATATGCCAGCTCACAACCGACCGCCCGCCTGACTCCCTGTACCTTCGCCCAACGCAATCCACCCCGCATTCCCCGCATCAAAACCCTCGTGCACCACACCGAGATCAAGTCGACGGCGTTCAACTTCAATGTGTTGACGTTCAAACATCAAATGTAGAACCTTCCATACAAGTCAGTCTCTTGCACTGACTTCCCGCTTGCAACTATACATGTGGTGCCGTGGGGGCTTCGGTCCCCGCCACCGTCGCTCGCTCCAGCATCCCTGTCTAAGACGGCAAAAAAATACTCTTCACTCAGTTCACTGCCTGCGTGTTGTTCCGTTTCATCAATTACAGATTTTGGACGAAGGCTGGGTTGGCGGCAGAAGATCAGGAGAAGTATTGACGAGTGATAGAGCGACAAGTGATAGAGCGGCGCAATTCCAGGAGGAAAGAAGGCTTTAGTTTATTTTTCACCATAGAAGAATTGCTGGCCCGCACCAAATGAATTTCCTTTCTTTTCCTTTGACCTTCAAGACTTCAAAGTCTGTTTATGCTCAATTTCAGAGGATCGAGAACTGACCGAGTCGCGAACTGACACACAAGTCGCGAATGATGTGGGCTCGAACTTTCCTTCTAAGTGTCTCCCCCCTTCACCGCCCGGCTTCAAACTTTGGGAGGTGAAAGTAAAGCATACTCCTGATACTTTTAGTTTTTTGACCCAGAAAAAAAAAGATTGAAATATATGTGCTTTGGTTAGCAGGCTCTTGATTTAATATAGTGTTATAAAACCACCCGTGGGCCTACAGTTTAAATTTTCAGGACCCTTCGAGAGGCCAGTCGCAAGATATGATTTTTTTACTGTTGGACTGAGAGTCGCGAACTGATATCAGAGACTCAATTCATTCCTGATTTGGATGCGCATCCTGGTCTCTTCCCGCCACCACCATACATTGTCATGTCGCTTCGCCTGGCCACATGTGTCGGCACACCCGGTACACCAACATAAAGCACAATTAACCAGCAAGCAACGCTCAAGCGCTACACAGAGAAGTATAGTATCTCTTAATTTCCATTGCAACTGTACTAGGTACCAGATGTTATTTCCACAGAAACTTATGCGCAGAAGCTCTGTTACAAGGCTCGGCCAAGCATGAGACACTGAGTTCTCTTCACCTCAATCCTCGCCTCATTCCATGGAAGCTTAAACTCGCCTTCTGGTGTCGATGCCGCCGCTATCACCTCACCAACATCTTTTACAATCTGCAAAGACCGTGACAAGGCTGCACTAGCCTCCGAGCGATACTACAATAGATGCGCAGTTCTAGTGTGTCTCCGTGTACACCCCGTCCGAGAAGATTCGCGCCGCTGAGCTGCGAAGTGTAGGTGTGTCGCCTTGTTATTTTTTCCTATGCCTTAGTCATTCCTTTATAACCACCGCTCTCAGAGAACTCGGTCGCACCACCGCTGCATCACAGCTGAAACTCAAATGGACTTCTCGCAAGACAGATCCGCCCTTACAAAGCCCTCTGAGTTGTCTGCGGTGCATACGGTGTTTGCAGGGCACATGTGTAAAATCTATCACCCATACTGAACAACCCCACCTCCCACTTCCCTGCTATCATCCTGGCGCCCATCTCAAACCCCGGATCCACACCAGTCTAGAACCTCGTGCTCAGTGCCATTTCCAACGCCAGCCCCGCACCCGCACCCCGCACCGTTCCCAACGCAAATCCTGCCACTCTCACAAACTTGCAGGCCCTCCTTTCGGAATGACTACACTGGGCCCATCGGGATGAATGGCCAGTTCAACCCACTCATTGGAGTTCTCGGATGGAACCCAAATAGCGCCGCTGCTATCGAACCTCAACCTTGCCAGGATTGGATACAGTGCAAAATAGAGGAATATGCGCGCAGCGGCGGAGGTGCGGGGACAGCTTCGTATGACACTCATTTGACTACTATTCTCAAAATATCCTTGCGAGTTACAGAGCTACGGGAAAGCAGCCTACAACAAGGATGCAAAACCCGTGTCCATTATGGAGTATGGGCGCTTCGAGAATATTGTGCGCATCACACATGATGGGAGGCAGCTGCAGGAGCGGGGTACGGGTAATTTTCTATGCACTGGCGGTATATCGGTATTTTCCTTTCAACTCAACCGATGTATTTTGTTGTGAAATGTAAGGGAAGGTCCCTGATTTTCTTCGCGAATTTCCATTCATTTTTGACTGAGTTATGCGTGGGGCAGCGGGCCTGGGTCGAAGCGATGGAAAATTGATGGCGCGCCCTTCGCGCCATCAGGTGCGGCCGGGACTGATGGGAACGATGGCCGCTATGATAGATAAAGATTATGTATTCTCGAGATCTGGTAGATAACACAGCAGATTGTGAAGGGAATTAGTTGTAAATAAGCCGTGCGCGCATCAGCACCAAAAAACACGCATCTTAGCGTGCACTTGCTATATATAGTGCACGTTAGTTCGCATCACTTTTTGGGCGTTACAGGTGAAAGACCGAGGTTTGTGACAGTTGCTCAACGCACACCATTGCTAATATGGTGTTCAGTGCGCGCATCAGCACCAAAAACACGCATCTTAGCGTGCACTTGCTATATATAGTGCACATTAGTTCGCATCACTTTTTGGGCGTTACAGGTGAAAGACCGAGGTTTGTGACAGTTGCTCAAACGCACACCATTGCTAATATGGTGTTCAGACAAGGTGACAATGCTAAGCCGATGTTCGACACCAAATCACAGGATGGTGGGCCAGGTAATAAGGCTGAAAAACAGGCCAAAACGAAGAGAAAGAAGAAGCCATCCCGATCGCGACAGCTGGCTTCGAATAAGCGTAATACCGTATCCGTCCGCGTGGTTGAGCCTCTATCCCAGGTGGAGATTAAACCTCCAAAGGTTCGACTTCGTTTATATCTCCGAGTGTTCAATATTGAAGGACTTACAGATTTCGGACCATTATGTTTCGATGTCGGGATTCAGGCCCGACGGATCTAAGCGGGAATTTGAGTTCCAACTGCATGTGAATTCGGTACGTCGATAGTATCGAAACTCGAGCGCCTCGTGACGGCTAACATCCCATAGGAGCACGCGGAAAAGCCGATGATTGAAGGGCTTCAACGCGCAATCGACCGACAGCACATTTTGTATGGAAACAGGGCATTCGTGCGGCACGAACCAGGACGACTCCCCACGGAAAAACCCCAAAAAAATGAACCCACTTTATACGTCCTGAACCAGACTGAGTGGAATGCGTTGACACGCCTGGAACGAACTAGTCTGTATAAAACCAGCCGAAATATTTTTATCATAGGTATGAACGTCGGTGAGCTTCGTGAAGGCGTGGAAGAAAGCCTCGCTCTGCTTCACAGGCTTGATGAGGATATAGAGGTTCAAGGTACGACTATTGTGAAACGTCTGGCATGGTGCTGAAACCCTGTTGCAGTTCGTGGTTTACGCTTGCCGCCGCGAAAAGGCGATAAAAAGAAAGCCGACTACTCCGACATCAACCGGCTCACTACCTTGAGACGTTTCCTATCGCATGCTAAACGCGACGATGGCCTTGTGCTCAATGCTCTCGAGCTGCCCTCTTCCCATTACCCGCACCAAAACCCCCTGGCCGGCTCGTGAGTTTGGTTCAAACTTTTGTCAATCTTGTTCGTTCATATGGTTTCCGCAGCGGCCTGGATCTCGAGGAAGTTGCTTACAGGCAAACAGCGGGACTGTCGACCTTCGGGGCGCAAACCCCGCCTAATGAGAAGAAGTGGTTCGATATAGCGGGCACCAAATGGACGACCACTTTGCCACATTTGGACTCCACTGGAGGCACTATAGTCGGTGCGCAAGGGCCCGGTGAAAAGTTTTGGATCACCCAACGGGACGATCTAGACTCTGTACATGACGCGCTGACGTACAGATCATGGGACCCGGACTGCCCGGATTGCGAGACTGGACAGTACGAAGGCGTAATTTTGCCGGCCAGAGGTGGCACGTTGTAAGTCGTTCTTCCCATGTTGACGGCGACTTCTGATGGCGTCAGCCTGATGCAAAAATGTGCAGCACATAGTACTTGGACTACCACCCGATCCCAAGGCCGCTATTTCTGGTTCCTTGTCTGCGACTTGGATCACTGGTGGCCACTACTTCGTGGCAACGCGGGTGAGGCCAGCATTGTCTGTTCATTTGCATCTCGTGATGCTTGAGCACGTCCTCACAAACGTCAAACACGACGATCAATGGCAAATTTTGGTGCGCATTTGCGCGTTTTGGCTTGATCTGACTAGTGGTGAGTGAACAGGGTGTCATATGACGTCGGAATTTGACCACGTTCCTAGTGCGCCCGGCGGAAGACCTGAAACTCTTCGCGCCTTATCTTCCATCTTTGAACGGCCACTCCGCGGAAGGCTGGATGGACATTGTGTGTCTCGCATGTGTGGTTGTTTTGTCCACCCCTTTGGATCGCCGTGGATACTGGAAAGCAATTCCGCCATACGAGATCTCGCAGAGAGAGTACGTGGTCTCTATGTATCAACGATGGCGGCGTTGGTTCGCTTCGAAGTACGTTGGACGCAGCGGAGACGTGACCATCGAATGGGAAAAAGATGTGTTCACGGTGAGTTCGCGTGTACTACGTTTGTGTTAAACTCATAAGGACATCCAGCCTATGCTTCTTCATCTCACCCAGGTCCTGATACAATACCACGAAGAGGAGGAGGCAGAGTCCGAAAATGACGTGTCAACCGCGTTGGTGGAATTTGGATCCGAAATGGTCAGAGATAAGGTGGTCAAGGCCCTTGAGCGTTATTCATCAGGTTTGGGAGCGAAACTGGATGACACTCCTCAACATTCCCGCTTTTGGTTGTATTCTGGAGAAGAGTTTTCCGTGCAAGCGCTGCCTCATCTCTCGTAGTTCATAAACCGATGTGTGTGTATGGCTGCATAATATTACCTCTGTCTTATTGGAACACAATGGAGGCTTCGTTTTGATGTCGGCGGGCCACCAGATAAAAGCTTGGCGCGTTGTGTACTGCTTCGCCTAGCGAACGTGACCAATGCCAAATTGTTTGGTCGGATCTTGACCTTGATCTTGTTTCAGCTGAAATACGTCCTGCGCTGGGTCGACACCAATCGATCGAACACGTGGAGGCTCATCGTGCGATCTTCGTGCTCCCTCTTTCCTCCTCTCACCATGAAAATACTGTCGATACTGTGCATGCTAGTCTTCGTAATCTGGACGGTGCATAACACTGCGGTCCCATCGACCCAGGTTCCACCCCAATCGGAGTGCTCTCCGTCAGGACGATGTCCTCTGAATGCCTTCGGGCCGAACGTTAATTCGAGCTATACGCTGCCTGGAGCATTGAATCCCGAATGGATGACACCCGAAACCTACGGCCTTTACGACGCAATTCTGAATATTCAACAGCTCTTGATGTTGGTTTTTTGCGCAGACGTCCGGAATGAATCCTCCGACGTATGCAGGCGACTCGTTCGGGTCTTGATTCGAAATTCAATGTGTCAACACGATTGGTTGGTGTTCGAGCCGGATTCTTCCAGTGCTTGTAGGAGAATCTTCCGAGCGTTAAAACGACATTCTACGCCTCGCCGGAATTCGTGGCTCATCCACCGCGTCTCGAAACCAGCTCACGGTGTCAGATACCACAGATGTGCCTGTTGGGTGGCATGTTTTATCGATGTTCGCGTATTAACTAACATTAAGACGCCGTCGATTGGGTTTGAGTGTCCTGTTCCCACTGTTAACTACACACCTGCTCAACATCAAGGCGGAGGGCAAGGGCCCGCCAAAAGACATTTGCCTTCAGAAATAAACCCATTTCTCACTGACGAGTATGAACCACTTAGCTCGGGGGATAGACTGTTGTATCATACTCATCACCTACGCAAAGAAATACAGGAATCTGTGGTCAACGATCCGTGCAAGGTGCTAGCAGCGGTGCCTTTAAGGATCTTAGCCATTGCGTTATCGAAAAAAAAACTTACAGAAATTGCGGTTGTTCACAACATCGTCGTGCCGAATAGATGCTCTATTGATCGCTTACTAGCAGCCGTTGTTAATCACGAATGCCATTGCGAGCCGACTGTGTCTGTATTTGAAGTGTTAAGTGACGTAGTGGAACGGCAGGGCGCTTCACACCGGGCGAGGAACACTGCTTATAAAAAACGGGTGAAGGCGGATACTGTAAAAGCCGCACGGAAGTTTAAGACTAGTGAAGTGTTACGAGCGAAACGCAAACTAACTCAGCATGCCGCTAAAAAGCGTAAATCTAAAGTCGGTGTAGCGACAACCGAGGATGTAAGCGTTGCGTTCCCACCTGCACCAGCGACTCGAGCCCTGAGACATGCAATTTTCACTGATATGTGCGCCGATTTTGAGCCAAGTACGTTCGAAGAAGCGGGTTGCGCAGTCTGCGGTCGATTGTGCAGCTTGCAGGAGTTGACCGCCATGGATAAGGCGGATGTCGATTGGACATTGTTGACCGCGGAAGGTGTAACTCGTAAGGAACGTCTTACATCGGACGACCCTGTGTCTGAGTTGGATGGCCCCATTTTGGCAGAGGGCTGTGATCAAGTTTGCATAGAATGCGAGGCGAAACTTTTAGCGGGTTCCACGCCGACGCACAGTCTCGCTAACCAGCTGTGGATAGGCGAGTTTCCATGGCAACTGAAGGATCTTACCTGGGCCGAAAAAATGATGATTGCAAAAGTTCGGCATAACAGGTGTGTGATACGGGTGGCGTCTGGCCGAGGAAAACTAGTCGCCAACGCAATAATGTTTGCAACCCCAATCAGAAAGGTCTACGACACGCTCCCGCTATCTCGAGACGAACTTAGTGAGGTGCTGGCCTTTGTGTTTCTTGGATCTGCGAAGCCCACCGATGCAGACTTTGTACGCACGCCGATGTTCGTGCGAAGAAGGAGAGTAAGGGATGCTCTAGATTGGTTGAAGCTTAATCATAAAGATTACGGCGCTCTTGAGATATCAGAAGAGAACCTCAACGATTTACCGGAAGCCGGTATACCATGTGGAGTCGACTGGAAGCAGACAGAGGATGGTGAATCCAATCTTGTACCCGAAGCCATGAGTGTGCACAATGCTGGGGATGTTGATGAAGGTACGGCGTCTGGTCCATGCTCTTTTGCGGTTGCGGGTTTAACCGGTGAGCAATATGCGCTGGATGACATTCGTACTTTAAAGATGAAAGCATTGGATCATTTGAAAAACGGAGGAAAAACCCTTGGGATTGGGCAAGCGGAGACTCCGGAGTCAACGTTTAGCAAAGTGCAATTGTACCCACAGACTTTCCCATGGTTGTTTCCGTACGGGCACGGTGGTATCGGCCATCCGGCGCACAAACACTTCATATCTGAGGGTGAGCACAAACGGCACCTACTAATGTATCACGACAAGCGGTTCCAGTTAGATTTGTACTTTCCGATGGTGGCTTTCAACGACGCTCAGATTAAGCAAGCTAAAACGAGTAGCCATTTGCTAGTGGACAGAAAAAAATTCCAGGACATTGCGGATAGGCTGAATCGTATCGACCCAGAGGTATTGTCGGATTTAGCACAGAGGCTGGAACAAGGCGAGCATATAAAAACCAAGACCGCGGCAGAGCAGGCGTGTTACGATTTGCTCGAAGATTTAGAACACGCCGGCGCTCGCGTACAAGGTTCGTTGACGACCAAAAAATACATGCGCAACGAGGTATGGTCTTTGATATCATTCAAAGGTGCGCCTTCTTGGTTCATAACGTTCTCGCCAGTGGATATCAATCACCCCCTGTGCTTGTACTTTGCGGACAACCAAATTAAGTTCTCTCCTGCTCTCAGATCTTCAGACGAACGACTGAAACTTATCGCTCAAAATCCTGTTGCCGCCGCTCGCTTTTTTCATTTCATGTCGGAATCATTTATAAAAAACGTGTTGGGTGTCGGTGCAGATAGGCCTGGTTTATACGGCGAAACCGACGCTTATTATGGGACTGTAGAACAACAGGGCCGTCTAACTTTGCATATGCATATGCTGATTTGGATTAAAAGCGCGCTCTCGCCTCTGGAAATACGAAATTGCCTGTTAAACCCAGACCAACAGTTCCAAAAAGACCTGGTCGCGTACCTTGAGTTGTGCCATGTGGGTGAATTTCTGACTGGTACTATGTCTGAAGTCAAGGCCAAAGTTCCGTACCGGCCAACCGCTCGTAAAGGTTTGCACGAGGTTATCGAATCGGAGGAATACAACCCTGTACCAGAGGGATATTCAGATCCCACTCAGACATTACCGGACACCCCCGCCTCCACTATGTGACTGCGACGAGGAAATGTGCGAGGCTTGTGCTTGGTCTGATTCTTGGTGGCAGAACTTGGCAGAAGTGAGTGACGACCTTATATTACGGTCGAACGTTCACACCTGTAAGCGGCCGGAAGCAGGTACAGACTATTCAAAAAAATTGGAACCGGGAGCTAAAATAAAACGGGAAGTGAGAGGGTGCCTTCGTAAGGACGGCACGTGTTCCGCTAGATTTCCCAGGGATGTGTTCACGAAAACTGAGGTCGACTTGGAGGATGGTTATATAATTTGAAGAAACTCGAGCCCATGATAAACACAGTAACACCCGACGTAACTTACTTGTTGCGATGCAATACTGACGTCACAAGCCTATTATCCGGCACGTCTATCAAAGCTGTCGTGGCTTATGTTTCCGATTACATCACCAAGTCAAGTTTAAAGATTTACCATATGTTTGAGTCCGTAAATTCTGTCTTGAAACGTCAAACGATTGAAATAGGTGTAAGTCCTATCCAAAAAAACAATTGCCGTAAACTGTTAATGCAAATGGTTAATTCCCTTACCTCTAAATTGCAGATTGGTAGTCCTATGGCGTCATTATATCTCCTCAAACATCCAGATCACTATACAAACCACAAATTCAAGCCTTTTTGGTGGAAGAGTTACATAAGTTTTGTTAGAGCGGCCTGGGGTGCAGACGTACAGCCGGTAGTTGCGGCCCAACCTGGCGAGGCCGATATTAATGCAGATGCTGCAGACCACCTAGTGTTAATGAAGACGAAGGATTGTTTGGTAGGCGCTACTAATATTGACGATTATGTATGGCGTTCATCTGTTTTGAGCACATCTGTTTGTACGATTACATGCAAATGGCGACACGGGTTAAGCGAACTCCAAACAACTCGCCGAATTTACTGAGAGTGTGAAAGATGACACAGGTCCGAACATGATAGTCGATGCGGACGACAATCAAAACGACTGGTTGGAGAATGACCTAGACCGACAACCCCAGGAGGATCTTTTAGACGTAACGGCTGGAGATGTGTCGTCGCATCCGTTCCATGAAAACCATCCATTGTGGGAGTCGCATTACACGCGATGTGATCGAAATAATCTGGCAACCACGGTGCCGAACTTTGTGAGCGGCGCGCTGCCTAGGATGGACCAAGGTGACAGAGAATACTATTGTTGTACGATGCTCACGCTGTTTAAGCCGTGGAGGGACCCGATGCACCTTAAAGATAGTGATGCTTCTTGGCATGATGGTTTCACCGAGCACACGTTTTCGGATAGGGCTAACACGTTGATGAAACATTTCAACATCCGTTACGAGTGCAACGATGCCCGAGACGATTACAGCTCTCTGGACAAGCAAAAAAGGCGGGCAATGCCGTTGTTCGATGGTGACGGTTCCAAACGCGAGGAAGGATTGGACTACGTGGGTGAGCACGGCGAATCGGGTGAATTTTTGGAGGAAGATCCCGCTGCCACGTTCATCAAGGGGTCCGAAGCAACTTTCGAAAGAGAAACTCATGATGGAGGCCGAAAGCGTGCTACGTGCGTCCGGTTGGACTGCCCAGGCCGAGAAAGCCGCTGCTCCCTATACAAGATTTGTTCCGGAACAACAGTTGACTGCGAACCAGTGGAAGGCAAGGATTTCGGGCATCAGAGAGGAACTTTTTACGTCCAAATTCAGAAATGCGCCAGACACGGACCGACCTAAACGACCATCAGACGAACCTGCTATTGGGTTTGATGTGAAGCTGTTGAAGGCCTCGTATTTCACGAAACAGTTTAAAGCCGCGAATAAGATGGCCCAGCGTCAAATAAATACCATTGCCTCCACGTTCAATCTAAATGCAGAACAGGACCGCGCGTTCAGATTAGTCGCCAATCACGCAACAGACTTGGCTGCGCCCCCGTTGCCGATGTATCTCGGGGGTGTGGGTGGTACGGGCAAAAGTCAAGTCATTAAAGCGTTGGTGGAGTTCTTTGAAGTCCGGTCCGAATCCCATCGATTTATAGTCCTAGGACCAACCGGAACCGCAGCTGCATTGCTCAACGGAAGTACATACCATTCAGTGCTCGGACTGAGAGACTCTAACGATAATGATTCGGAGCGAATCAGTGGCGCGAGGATAAAACAAGTGCAAGAACGGATAAGAGGAGTTGAGTATATTTTTTTGGACGAAGTGTCCATGGTGTCGTGCAGCACGCTGTACAGCATCAGTGCGAGGTTAGCTCATTCGTTGGGCGAGCCTAACGAACCGTTCGGAGGTCTCAACGTTATTTTCGCGGGCGATTTTGCGCAATTGCCCCCGGTGAGCGCAAAAGCTTTATACAGCCCTGACTCCTCGGTAGCGCCACTGTTACAGAGCAAAATGAGCATATTGGATCAGAAAAATACGATAGGTAAGATAATCTGGCAGCAAATTACGACCGTGGTCCTCTTAAAACAAAATATGCGCCAGACTGCCAACACCCCAGACGATGAAAAATTCCGGACTGCCCTAACCAACATGCGATTTGCGTCGTGTACAAAAGACGACCTCAAATACTTGCAGAGCCGAACTATAGGCAATGGCCCGGGCAGGCCATCCTTTGCGCGCGCTGAATTTCGAGATGCTTCAATTATAACGGCTTTCAACGCGCAGAAGGATAAAATCAACGAGTTGGGTACGGCGAAATTTGCGAAAGAGCGTGGTCAAGATTTGACCACATTTTTTTCAGACGATACGGTCGCTGTTAATGCGGGTGACAGTGAAAGAAAGCCGAAGGAGGCACGGAAGAGACACACTGTGAAGGCGAGGAGAACTATACCAGATCATTGCCAACAGCAGTTATGGGACGCACATCCTTGCTTTGCGGGGGAACATATATCGGGGAAATTAAATATATGCTTGGGTTTGCCTGTTATGATAAAAAACAACGACACCACAGAACTGTGCATCACAAAAGGTCAAGAGGGTAGAGTTGTCGGTTGGCAAGAAGGTGTCGGTAATCGTAATCAGAAAGTCCTCGACACTCTGTTTGTCGAACTGATTTCACCCCCGAAAACTATACAGATTCCTGGACTGCCAGACAACGTGGTCGCGTTGCCCAAAGCATCTAAAAAAATATGGTGCACGTTGCCGGACGACAGAACGATGCAGATCTCTCGAGAACAAGTTTTGGTGTTGCCGAATTTTGCCATGACTGACTACGCCTCTCAAGGTAAAACGAGAGACATAAATGTGGTGGATCTGAATAATTGCAAAGATCACTTCTCGTATTACACTGCTCTGTCGCGCAGTGCGACCTCGGAGGGTACAGTGATACTACAGGGCATGGACCCTCGGAAAATCATGCCTTGACAGTGATTAAAGCATCGGACAGTGTTCTGAGGCCGTTTGCACCGATGGGTTGATGGCAGATGATACAAGCAGATCAAAAGCTCGCCAAAATTAGCGTGGCATCGGACATCCAGGCCAAACCAAGTAGCGTCAAGAAATCGGTGAAGAGAAAGCAACCGACCCAGGCGAGTTCCAATTCACCCAAAAAACGAAAACTGCCAACCATTGCTCCTGTTGGAATGAAGTGGGATCAAGAAAATTACAGCTGCGCGTACGATGCGTTGTTCGTTGGCCTATATCACATATGGCACGATCACGGTCCGCTGTGGTCAAATCGATTCGCTTCGATTACAGAGTACACTGACCAGTTGGGAAAAGGATTTGAGGCCTATTCCATGAAAACTCGGTCGTTGGAGACTGTTCGAAACCAAGTGAGAAATAGCCTTGCTCATGCGAATCCTACCGGCTTTCCCACCGGATCCGCTTTCACTTATCTTTACATCTTAACAGACACCATGTTTGGACAGAGGTTTTGGGGTCGGGACACCATCAAATGTCTGACGTGCGGATTAATCATTGGAGACTTGGAAGGGTACCCATGTACACGCGCCGTGTACCAGGACACTGCCCTAAAAACTAGATATAGAGATGAATACATGTTGTCGCATTGGTTAAACACTTTGAAAATATCGAGAGCCAGTGGCCGCTGCACTGCGTGCCAAGGCAGCCTAACGAGGATCGAAATTCCTGTGACCGCGCCGCCCGTCTTGCATTTCGCCCTTCACGATCCGCTGATGAGACTGGACACCGCGTTCAATATAGTTACCAGTGATCGCATCTGCGTTGAGGCAGATCCGGCGTGTGAGACTGAACCCTGTCACGTTCAAGTGTAATTTCAAAATACCCCTGGCGATACTGGAAGGACTATATGAGGTGCAACCTTCAGACAAGTGCTTGAACGAACGACGACGTGTATAATCTTAAAGCCAACATCGTGAACTTGAATACTCGGTGAGAAAGATACATATATGTATTGCCGAGCTAACCCGCCGTACCATAGCGTTGGAAACCCATCCTTCAGACTATAATTGTCCGCTGCGACTAAGCAGTGCCCTACTGATAGACGGCGAACGGCTATAACGAATAAAAGCGACTTGATGTAAGTTCCGGTGCTAAATCTGAGGCCTACGTTAAACAATGAGTTCAGGCCGTTATCGGACTCTCCAGCTGAACTTGTCACAGAGATCATGTTGTGCGCCTGCGGGACTACTTCGACGCCGATAATCCCTTTGCGAATGACGCCGTACATAAATCACTGTTTATTCAACACTGCAGCGTATTCAGACAGGTCTCAATGTCGTGGTGCCAATTTATCGATCACACCGCTGCTTTCTGGACATCGCACGAGTTTACCCCAACTCAAGGATGCGCAGCATTCCGCTTTATGTCTGGGAAATTGTCTGGCACAGCGTTGCACATTCACCTGGTTCTACGTGATCCAACTGCGTACGAACCCTGTACGCGGGATGATGAAGTCGGCTTGCACGCAGTGATCGAGTTTTGCGTTCCAAATCGGAGCAATGTGCAACACTTGGGATTTATTTCAAGGGCCGCGCGGTGTTCGCGGTAGTCGCAAACAAACTAGCCTCGTCCAGTTTTTCTCACCTGACGCAACTGGCATTAATCAATATCGAACCTGTATGGACTACGGATCGCCCCGAGAAATTGCAGCCGACACCGGAATTTCTCAAACTCGGTGAGCCTGCGATGCGCCATCTGCGGCTCGTCGGGTTCAGTTTGTCGTTGCGAAACAACGGCAGCTTTCGACATATCGCCGTGCTCGTACTAGGCGACTTGGATAGATCAACAGCTCCAACCATGGACGAGCTTTATCTGGTTTTGCTAGAGGCCACTGTGCTGGAGGCCCTGTCGGTTGGAAAATTGAATAGATCGGGTAAGGCTTTGAACGAAAGGCTGGAATATGACTGACATTCGACAGATCCGTTGTCTGATCGAGAGCCGTTGCATTTAAACCGGTTGCACAAAATCCATTTTTACGCCGGGGGGAACAAAGCGTTCGAACAGCTCTTGCGACTGATGCGGGCGCCGAGTTTGAACAGGCTAGACGTCAGAGTCATGGACGAGAAGGACTGCTGCTCTCTGCTCAGATGTGCAGAGCTTGTGCGACCAGTCAAAACTCTGCGCGTCTACGGCGTGTGGAGAGCCGACGTCGATTTCGTAGCCTTGTCCACGATTATGCCTGCAGTCACGGTGCTCGACGTCACTACGGCGGACAGAGCGTTAGCCCGATGTGCCGGGATGGCAGCATTCGCTTGGACTACCATCGAATCGTTGCGATTACGGAACCCAAAGTTCGATTCACTCAAAAGTATACTTTCCTTCGTCACTGTCGCCAACTTACACATTCACTACCCTTATCCTGCGAGACTGCTCAGTTACAATGGACAGCAATGGGTATTGACGAAAGTCGATCATATGGTGATTGTGGTGGAAGGAGATGAAGCCTGGTATACGACAGCGCATTAACAGTATGTCGTCAGAATGCGCTGATGTGGCTCTCTTGTAATATAATTTTTGAGAGGGCCCCCTACTTCTAAATCAATGGTGCTTATTTCTACAAATGTTTATAGTTTCTACCGAAATGACCCCGACTTCTTCCTTTTCAGTTATCGCGATTTTGAATCACTTCCAAAAATTATAGGGTTACCATCACCTGAAACTTTGGGCGCAATCTTACAGTGTGTAATATATGCAGCGTTCTGATAAATGACGAGCGATCAATCATCGGATAATTCCGAAGCGACGCGTAGGTGTCATGTGCACAGCCACAGCGTGATCTGTATCTGGATTTGAAGCCGGACGATAGATGCAAGCTGGTCAGCTCGTCGATGTGCAGTTTAAACTTTACTTTTCGATGTACACGGCCATGTAGAGTGGTTGTAATGGTCATCAATGTACCGTTAATTTGCGTAAGGGCGAATAGCCGTGTATTTGTGTTGCGATACAATGTAACTACTGCGACGAATTCGACTATATACGTTCTGACGAGTGCTTTTGAGCCGTAGACAGATCTAGCTTGAGCGTCGGTGCTATGCAATACTAAATCAGCATCCAGGAGGTTGGATACAAGTGCAAAACGTGTATACGTACATTCAAATACTGTCACCGCGAACGCGAAGCACCAACGCAATGTCTCTGGGTTGACTGGGCAATACTATGGTTATTAAATAGGTGACACGGATGTATGGCACAAACATAGTTTCACGGTGCGCGTGTTGAGCCACTCGGATAGCGTCCTGGAACATAGAAACCAGATACTGAACGACCTGTTGTTTGCTTTGAATTCTGTGAATCGAAAAAAGAACGCACGTCTTCGGCAGCCTCTTGTAGCGCCAAAAGCGCTGATGACTGAAATCGCACGTCCGGCTGGAGGCAGATAACGTCGGATCAGTCGCGGTGTTACAAGCATAAAGACGCGCCTGATAGTCCGTGGCGATCTCTTTCGCTAGACGCTGAAAAGACGTCTTCGGCACGAGCAAAGAAATATTCTTTTGGTATTTGCGAATTTCGCGCACGGCCACAGTGCCGGCGGGGCGGCGGCGCGTTTTTGGTTGTGGTGGCTGCCGAAGGGGGGTCATACAGGGAAGATGGACGACGGGGGCCTTTCCTGGCAGTGACAACGAGTAAATATTCACCGATGCGGAATATGAGCTGCACTTGCCACCGGTGGATTTGCGGAAGGTTTGCTTTGGACGGTCGATAAGTGGCGAATAGGTGTCAAAGCAAGGAATACGGACCTTGTTTCTGGCCATGTTGTGAAGGTATGCGGGCGACTGTTGTGGTGGAAGGTGAAGAGATGTCGTGTGACTGCGCCGCCGACATCATATCGAAAACCCAAAAAAAAAGCGAGCGCTGTTTTATGTCGTGATAAACCTTGTCGGCCAGAATATGATCCCATCAATAACTTTATTATTCAGCCAGCCGAAATGCCGACAGCGAATATATGCGGCTAACTCACTACGTCGGGAAGTTTGGGTTTAAAACCTATATCACGTCGATTCAGCACGCTATAATACATAGCAATCGGACCAATCAAGTGCAGATCTTTCCCGGATATCTTGATACAATTCGTAGTAATCAACATACAATACACAATTTTTATTCTACAGGTTGAATGCGATCGACGCAAGAAGTAAATCTCGCTAGATAATATATTTGACAATCGACGTATGGCCCCGCAGTGCGATCCAACGGAAAAACTCGTTCTCCAGCCCCTGTTCCCCTCCCACCGACAAATAATCGACCCACTCCATGTGCCGCTTTTGCAAGAGCATACGGTGCGAGGCCTACGTGCGAAGCGCGTCTCGTCTTGCACCAAGTGTTCTGCTGTCGGGTTAGTCGAATAAAAATAATGACGCTAGACTGTACTCGCCGGTCAACTTCCGTTCGGGTGTAGTGTAAATGGCCTTCCAGTCGTGTCTGTACAGCTGCTGACACGGTCTGTACCCACACAAGCGCTGACTGAAATCTAGACTTTCCCCGAGTTTGATTTCGCGCCGCGAGAGTAACGTTAAGTGGTCAATGAGACCCTGTTCGTAGGCAACGACGTCGGCGACGAGGTCGCGTGTGACGAGGTAGTTGATGCCTGGCCCGTCGCTGGGATAAGGGTCGGGGCTGGGGCGCTGAGTCGAGCGGAAGTGCGAATAAATTATAGAGTATACATGCTTACATTAAGACGACGGCGAGTGGGTTAACGTGGGCCGTTCTAATGACGTTCTGGAGCCTTCGGTTTCTGCGTACAGCCGGCATCTGTACCCGATTCAGTGCTGCGAAACGAGACGTGGAAACGACTTACACTTTAGGTCATGGTGGTCGAGTTTGAGCGAGAAGAGGTTTAGCGCCCGTGATTCCGAAATATTTATAGTGGCCGTTTTCGGAATCGGAAGGTGGACGAATACAAGCCTGCAACTTTCTCTGAGCAGCTAGTATAGAGCGCTTTGACCGCCGGATTCGGTTGACATGTTCGGAAATGACCGTTGATGAACTGATGGCGAATGATGATATCACAAGTCCAATCAAAAACTTGCAATTCGGCATATCCCTTGTTGATTCTGAAAGACATTTTATTTCCTGAACTAACTAACTTATAGAGCATACGACAAAAAGGTGAAAGTAAAGATGTAAAGTACGAGTTATGCCGTGCGCCAGCATCGGCCTCCCCCCAAGTAAAGGTTGTGAAGATCAAGTGATCAGAGGCGTACCATACACCGCCAACGGTCCGTCACGTAGCTGCTAGCTGGAACTGTCATGTGTACCATGTGCGATGACCAGCTGGTACCAGGTCATCCATCAGCTGGATATGGGCCGACGGAGCAAATGGGACCAGCATGGACCCAACTTTCTTACCTATATGCAGGCTGTACACAGGGTACCCAATGCAGTCCCAGAATTACCACAGAGTCCACTAGTTGACCCGACCCACATTGGCTCCCTCTATACATGGGCATATGCGGTGGAGATGGTTTTTTGACACTGTCCAGTGGTCAGACCTAGCTGAAAATTTGGGTGGGGGGACTCTGAGCATATCGGAGGACAATGGCGGAAAAAAAATGTTGGTCTGGGCACTGGAAAATCTGAGCTTTGTACGTAAGAATGTGCACGATGATGAATAAAAAAAATAAAAAATAAAATTATAAATAAGCACTGGATCATCATGGCGGCAAATCGTGTCTCTTGACAGTCGACAAGGTCACTTCATATTATATCTTAATAGCATTCACGTAGATTCAATTCATCTTTGTTTAATTTTGATATTTTCACTGAACAGCCCAGCGATCTCGTGATTGGATCTCAATTTGCGGTGTGATCTCGGAAAGTTAACCCAAGCGCGAAGATGCAATCCAGAAAATTATGTATTCTTTCCCTCTTCATGGTTTGAGTCTCGGACTATCCCCGCAGAATACCAGTTGGAGTCTCTCTCTCTTTCTTTGTTTGCCCACTTGCAAATATAGGAAAATGTAAAGGGAAAAAACTGTATATTGAACCAGAATACAGCCCAGTATTTATACCTTTCGAGAGAGCAATAGATACCCAAACAACAAACAAACAAACAGTGCCGAACAATGAGCGGCGCGCCAAACGCACAGCTGCGACGCGTCTCGACGCGTTGTTGGAGTAACAACCGAAACACCAATGCACTGCCTATTCGCCATGTGGTCACAATGTGACATTACACATCAGTAGCTTCTTTCTGATTCCTTCTGACTTATCTTCTGACTTGACTCATACGGACTCATACTGACTCTCCCTGACTCAGACAGAGTCATATTACATTTCCCCTTATATCCGTATGACTCCCTCGTTTTGTATTTAAGCCGTAGCTTTTGAATTGAGACCTCTGCGCGTTTGCAGAGGGTCACTGTGCATCGGGCCGATTTCCAACACGCGTCTCAATACGTGTTTCATGGAGTCCAGCTCCATGGCAACATGACTCGGTGCGCCTGCGCCACGCTCCCTCCACGTACGTCCTAACGTGGTCTTGACAGGCTGACACGTTCTCATCCCAATCTCGACAGCAACCTCATACGGTATACTATCAATGCCATTCGGATTATAAGCTCCTCCTCCCCCTCAAACATCCACTTTCTGGTCGATCTCACCCAAAAAACCTCCCTTCCCTTCCCTCCTCACCACCTCCCACACTACCTGTAACACATTGCCATGTACTGCTTTCGGCGCCGCCACGAACCCATAATTCCCACTTAACTTTCGTCCCGCTGCCCAATCAAGCTCCCTTCCATCCACATCCGTTACCTTGCCCCCCGTCTCCTCAAACAACAGCACCGCTCCTGCGTGATCCCAGATTTTCACCTTGCGCCCACGGTCCTTGTACACCCAGATGGTTGTATTGCCCAGCCCAAGTGCCAGGGCTGCCCAGCGCGGGACCCAGCCTAATAAATGGCATCCTGGGAAGTTTTGGATGCCAAGTTGCTGTGCCACCATGGTGTGGATGGGGTTGATGCCAGAGTCGAGGTCGGAGACGCAGGTGATGGATTTGAGATCAGAGAGGGAGGTGATGGCGTCGCAGTGCCGGGGGATACGCCGGGGTTGGATGTTGTTGTTGGAAAGCGGGCGTATGAAGGTCCCGTGCCCGTTGATAGCAAATAAAATGCACCCTCTGTCTTCACCCTTTGGGTCGCGAGTGTCATTGTTCACTGGCGGTTGGGTGTCTATGGATAGCAGTGGTAATGCCACAACAGAAAGAGCCGGCACCCCATTTTCCAACAGCGCCATGTTGATCGCATACATCTCCCCCCTCACAAAAGTCTTGGTTCCATCGATGGGGTCAAGTATCCACGTTCGGTCCATGTCGTCTGGAGCTCCCTTGCCACACCAGTCAATTAGCTCGCACATGTGCTCCCGGCTTTCCGGAACCACTATATTCCCTCCGTCCTTGGCGACGACCTGCAGAAGCCCCCACACCCGTTCAATTAATCTCGGGCTAGTGCGCAAGCCATTAGCCGACTCCTCCCCCACAAACTTGTCAGAGGGAAAGATGGCATGGATAGATGCAGCCAGAAGAGCCTGGATGGCGAAGTCGGTGACTGTGACGGGCGAGTGGTCCTCTTTACTGATAGTGCCTTTGTCATTTTGCTGGAGGACAAGGCGAGAGAGGCGGGCAGCAGCTTGAATGGCAGGGATGGCAGTGTCAAGGGAGCGGTGAAGGGGGTGGTCTGAGAGGGGGGTGATGCTCATGTTGATAAGAATGATTGGGAATGGAATGGGATTGATTGAGTATGAAGGGAATAAGGGGAGGATCCTTCAGTATGAGGCGAGAGAGAAAGTATCTCGATACGCGATACGCAAAAGTCGGACACTGTGCGGCTATGAGCTTGCTGCAAGTTGGCTGTAGGCCACGAGTCTTACACAAGGCGTTTGATCTGGACGTTTGATAGATTGCCAAAGTTGACATAATCTACAAGCCAAGTTAGGCTCATGGAGTGTCAAGTTTGACCCGATTGGGTTAAACGAGCTTCAAACGCGGGCTGCCATCCCCGAATCATGATGGTAATTGTGACATGCCGTGAGGCTGACGTTGACAGGAGTAGGTTTGGGTAGGATGGTAAATATTCTTGCATCGCGGAGGTAGGACATATAAGAGCACAACTAAAACCTGAGAAGAAGTAGAAATAAAATTAAATAATCACTGCATTTTGGCGGTTTCTCAAACCAAGGCTGCGCCGAGGGTCCTCAGCATCCTCAGCAGACATGGACACACCTTGGCCTTGGCAGACCTTTGCCAAGGTTCACTCAAGGTGCCTGGTATCGAAAACTGTTATGGCACAGCTCTTAAAACTTAGCCACGCAGTGGTGGGGGCGGCCATCAGTTTTCACGGTCTTCAAACCAACAAAATATAAATAGACTGACATGAGAATAGCTGATTTTAGATCAAGTTGTGCGCATAATATTAATACCACCCAAAAGTTAATGGGAATTAAATAGTTAATAGTGCCAAAATAGTGCCTAGTACAGGGACTAGCTAGAAAATTTTGTCTTTGTATGCCAGTGCCCGGCAACAGTAAAGGGGGAGCTCGCTAAATCTCTCGTGCCGGTACAAAGGCTGTGCTGCCAGAGGCAGCTAGCAATCATGAGCAAACACCACGCATTTCCACATGATGCAAAATCGACGCCCACCTGATCAATTGGGGTCGCAAGCTCCCCCAATAAGAGATTGAGGGAGACTGAGCTGCCTGCGACAGCCAAAGTCCTGTAACCGTCGGGTAACACAATGGGCCACGACTCCACCGCACCTAGCAACCCCAGTTAGCCGACTCTATGTATATCCGACACCTCAAACACACCCCTCCCGCTGCTAGGTGGCCTTTCACGTGCTACACAGAAACCAGTTTTGGTGCGGGGTGGATTGAGGAGACTCGGGGCATCTCGAGACAGTGGTGCGAGGCCACCTCGCACGCACCTCGGCAAAGCTGGGCACAGCCCTGCCCGGCAAGCCCTGCCGAGGCGTCTAGACCAACCTCGGCTAAGGCTCGCCAAACCCGGACCCACGTGCATCCAGGAGCCGCCAAAATGCAGTGAATATGGTCATGTGAATGCACTGGGGTGGCATTCACATGAAGGCGGGGCGGCATGGGGATGATCGTGGGGCGGCATTGTCCGGAAGCGAATAGGGGCGGGGGGCTGATGGGGCAGGGCTTGATGGGGCGGGGATCCGGGGATTAGACGTGGGGCGGCTCTTTCCAGGCAGGGATGATGGGGCGGGGATCTGGGGCGGCTGTTTGCGGGTGAGGATGATGGACAGGGATCCGGGGATGTGATGTAAACACCAGCAGGGCGGCGCTTTCCGGGCGGGGATGATGGGGCAGGGATCTGGGGCGGCTCTTTCGGGGCGGGGATTTGTTGGCTGGGAGACAGTGGGGGAAGTGTGGGAAACTGGGGCGGACGGGGCTGAAAGCCAAGTTTTGATGCAATCATGGGGCAACTTGTGGAGAAAGCGTGGGAAACGGTCAAAGCGCATTCTTGCATCAATGGTTTCGGGGCAACTATATTCATTACAGGGGCAATTCTTCCTCAAAAAAAATAATTTTGGTATGGGCGGGTAGGTATCGACGAGGGGAGTATCTCCTGTATCTCCTACCAAGATACATGAGCCAAAATCCTCCTGTGGGGCTTGTGATATGAGGAACAGGCCAAAAAATAAAACTTTCACCCTTCCACTGGTTCCGGGGTCTGGATCTCAACAGGGAGGTGTCATACATGGCTGAAAACTTGTGGGTATGATTTCCCAAACCTGAAGACCATATCAGTGTCTTCAAAATGCAAGGCAAGCAGGTGAAAAATGGTTTTTTTTTTGCAAAAGGTTGGCAGCCTTTGCACAATATTTGGTTGGACTGACAAGGGATTTTAGGGTCCGGGGATGGAATTATGGAGGGCTTTCTTGGGGGAAGGGAACACCCCCTATGTCCTAGGGCAGTAGTATACAGTTATAGCTAGGAGGTGCAAAAAAACCAAGTTGAACCAAGAAAAACCGAGGTCAGGGGGATTATTTGCAGGATGTATGAAATCCCCGGGATGGCAGGAACTAGGTGGAATGATACATCAAACTTACCGCTGAGTTAGAGGTTTTGATACATCACGACCGTCCGCTAATCAGAGGACCCATGATATATCAAATCTCCACATACGCCTGGTGAGAGAAGAAGGTGGAATGATACATCAAACTTACCGCTGAGTTAGAGGTTTTGATATAACACAACCATCCGCTAATCAGAGGACCCATGATATATCAAATCCCCACATACGCCTGTCTCTGGAGTAAACGTCCAGGTAGGCGATCTCGGCATTACGAAAGAATTTTTCTTCAACCATTTCCCATAGATGGAGACTTTTGTACGCATAGAAGTTGACTCGCCCACAAGCCCGATTGACACAGTGGATCCAAAAAATCACGTCATCGACTACGACGTAGAGGCCAAGGATGCCGCTTTTAAAATTTAAATTACATTCTCTGGACCTAGACACTAAGGCTGTATGCCTCGCATAGCATGCACTATTGTAACAATTAGATGGTTGCCACGGAATAGAAACCAAAAATATTTTCTTTGAAGCAGAATTGTCGTGGTGGAAGCTATCCTGGATCATGCGTAGACTGGTCATTGAACCTCACAAATGCTCACAAGATCTGGTCGATTAGTTGTACCGGGATTTGTCAATAGTGGTATAATGGATATGATTTTTCATTTTCAGCAGTTTATGCAAGTGCGACGGCGATGGCAACTTGTGTCCGGTGAGTCACGCAGGACGGCACGATTCAGTGCAAACCCCAGGATTCTAAACCATTTCACGGTTCGGATGCGGTTGGCATTCAGGAGAAGGGATTCTGCAATCTTCTGCAGAGGCAAACATTGGCGGCGGAGTTTGATCGACGGGAGACACAAGGAATATTAAAAATGAATTTCCTGCAATCCGTTCTAGAAAGCCGATTAAGCACCGACCTCAAGAAGTTTATCAGGCTGAAAACAATAGAGCACCTACCGTGCGGCAAACGAGACTGTTCAGGATGTAGGTCATGTAGGTCACATAAGGTCAGGAAATAAATTGGCACGTATAATGTCCCTATTTCGTTCAATTTGTAAGGCATTTCAGGATGTGGCTTCGCTTATACATTGAGGCATTCGATGAGGGGCTATGACTCATGTGACTTACGAAAATATGCCTGTTCGGTTTAATTTTTAGAGCCTCGGAGCACCCTCTGCCACCAGCGATGTCGGTTAACTGCCATCCGTCTTTGTCTATCAACTGTCCATCACCAGCAACCCTAGGAGGTTTGCTTAATCATTTGCTGTTGAGACAGGAATCCAGGATTAATCCCGGATTAATTAATCCATCTAAAGGTGTCAGTGGGGATGCTGAGAGTAGGGTTTAAACAGGGATTAAACCGGATTAAACCTGATTTTGGCGCTACAAAAAGGACACGATGCGGGGTTCGAGCAAGGAACCTTTCCAATATCACTCATATACGAAACCAGAGTTCACAACCACTACACTAAACCACAGATGTTGGGGCCCCTTCTACACGATATGTGAGCTGTCGGAGTGATAGGGCCATATCCATTGAAGGTGTCAGTAGGGATACTCAGAGTAGGGTATGAGCAGGGATTAAACAGCAGGAAAGACATTAATCAGGATTGAACTTGTGATTAATCATGTTTGGGCCATGGCTTCAACTAAGTTTTTCCTTAATCATATTTTTGGTCATGCAATGTCTGTATACACTGTCACAAGGGGATATGTGTACAGTGATGAAGAAGAGGGGTGCATTCATTGATGAAGACTAGTCAATTGTGAGTCCTCTTTCAGTATACCCTGATTCACTGGACTGATATGTGCCATCTCCTCTCCACATGATTCTGTAGAGTTCAACTGGTGCCTCCACTGACCTAAAAGGGATACCTTTTGCAAAAATCAGGTTTAATCAGGTTCAATCCGGTTTAATCCCTGTTTATACCCTACTCTCAGCATCCCCACTAACACCTTTATAAAGTAATTAATCTGGGATTAATCCTGGATTGCCATCCCTCAAACATGATTAATCACAAGTTCAATCCTGATTAATGTCTTTCCTACTGTTTAATCCCTGCTCATACCCTACTCTGAGTATCCCCACTGACACCTTCAATGGATATGGTCCTATCACTCCGATAGCTCACATATCGTGTAGAAGGGAGCCCAACATCTGTGGTTTAGTGTAGTGGTTGTGAACTCTGGTGTTGTATATGAGCAATATTGGAAAGGTTTCTCGTTCGAACCCCGCATCGTGTCCTTTTTGTAGCGCGCCAAAATCAGGTTTAATCCGGTTTAATCCCTGTTTAAACCCTACTCTCAGCATCCCACTGACACCTTTAGATGGATTAATTAATCCGGGATTAATCCTGGATTCCTGTCTCAACAGCAAATGATTAAACAAAACTCCTAGGGCTTCTTCCATCACAATGGGGACCCACAATCAAAATTTCGTACATGGGGCTGGAGGGTGGTCTCGGGTCCGCCGAAAAAAAAGGGTAACACACCACAAAAAAGGAATATTCTGTCTGACAGACGACATTTTAAAGTGCAATGTTTTCAGGTGTAATAAAATTAGCTGAATCTGTTGTTGAATGCATTACCTTCAACTTACCACAAAATGTTGCGGAAAGAAAGAATTAAGCTATAATTTCAGCCGGGTTGCAAGTAATGGATTCAGCTTCAGTTTCAACTCACCTGAAAATGTTGCTGAATCGAAAAATTCATTTATGCTGTCTGCCTTGCAGAAAGCGTTACATTCGGTGCACTGTAAATGCAGCCGAAAACAATAGATTCGGTTATGGTTCCGATAAAGTCGAAGTTATTGCCGAATCTTTTTGTTTCAGCATGTGCCGAAAGCGTAGTAGAAAATATTACTTTCAACTCAACAGAACGTGAGAAAAACCACATTCAGCTGGGTGGAAAGTGTTACATTCAGCTACATTTTAAGCACATGTCGAAACAATAAGATTCGGTTGCATGTTCGGAAGCACTGGAACTGTAGCCAAATTTCTTTTTTCTGCTGAACTGACTGAAACCACAGGTGAATCCATCTATTTCACTCACAGTTTCCACCAAAATGACGTTGTAACCGAATTCTTTGCTTTCAACGAAAATTCAAAGTGCAGTTCAATCTTTTAGCCACATTTTCCTATATTCATTGCTTTCAGCTATGTATTCAGCGAAATTTTATTTACAGTGGAATGTATTACATTCTAAAACATTTTCTCCTAGGTAAAATTTCCCTTTTTGCCGTGTGTAAGTTATGCTGTGGCTCTAAAAAGTGCCAGTGACCGCCCTAAAGCCCTATGATGACGATTATCAGGACTTAAAGACCTTAAATAGGTGAAGATGAAGACCTTTTAATCACTGAAGGGCATTTAAAGGCCGTGAAATACAATTTCCCACGTCTCGACAACACACTATGTCACTATCTACCACGAAACTCGTCGTCGGAATTAATCTCTATCGCACCATGGTCAAAACTCACGTTCTCCTCTCTATCCGCCAAGTCCTTCATCAACTGGGCCTCCTTATCCATGATTTCCTCCGACAGTTTGTTGGCGCGGGGCTTGGTGACGTCTCCAAATAGCGCCTGAAACGTCTACGGCTTTCAGGTAGCTAGGCGATTTGGGATACGAGTAATGTCAGCATCGTTGAAGGCTTGGTCTACATCCGAGTTCCCAGCGTGCTCGGCTGCCTGTGCAGCAGCAATCTACTCTGCGAGTTGGGTTCTCCAACCTTTAGGACTGGATACCAGAGCCCGTCCACCCTCACTGGGATCTGAGCATCCTGATCTTCAAGAAGACCTCAATAGCGGGGAACACTTAGCAAATATCAATAGACTTGTGAGCTTTGCGTCCTTGTCGAGCCTTATAGAGGCCTAGTCCCTATATGCGTCGATTTGACCAGGGTTCATGGTTGTAAGGGATTTAGTTTGTACTTTGTTTGGACCCTAGATATGCCTATGGATAACATTTTCCTTAGTAACAAGAAGCCATGGCTTGACTGGCCTGGCTGGACTTAGGAAATCTCAAACCAGGGCCTGTTCAAAGCCACACGATGGCTTGGCCTGGCTTCTGGCTTGAAGCCAGAGCTAGTGAAATACTATTCCGGTTGCCCTCTGAATGCTCTGGTCTGTGAGTATCCGTGTCTGAAACATCCGGAGTTGTTATAAGAAGTTGGAATCTCAGCCATCGGTCACTTTCAGTTAACAAGGGTTCTCCAAACATCGATTCACAAGAACAATACAACGACACGTTCTCCTCAGGCCTCTTCATAAACCCTAAGCACGAATATTGGGGACTTTCTTTGCGCGGTCTGTTGCAGTATCGCTCTGGGGAAGTGTCAATGAATATCACCTCTAAGTACAAGGTCAAACGCACATCTCTTTCCGTCAGTTGCAACAGAATCCTGCATTATTTGCGACACAGCAGTCAATGAAGGTTTGCGCCTGGCCCGCGAGAGGATTTCCAACGACACTGCACTGAGGCTTTACCATCGAAATTAACAGCCGTTAGTAAAGGCAATTCGAGTGGGGTTAAGACGAGCGCTGAGGTAAGAAGATGAATACTTACCGGGGGCGGATTTGGGATGAATAACCCTTGTACTTTGGTACAGCACTGCTGGGTGAGCGCCGGGTTGGGCTGGCCTTGTGTGGTGCAATCGCACAACCACTTTCGCGCCACCTGCCCGTTCACGCTGGATAAAACGGCGAGGAGAGTGAAGAGGGATAGGTTTCGCATGTACATGTTGAGCTTTTCGAATGTGCTTCGATGAGTGTGGTGATGTGATTTCTGGTTGGATGTTCACTTTATATCTTTCCGTAGGCATGCGCACGTGCAAGACATGGAACATAGAATAACCTCGTAGCTCCATTAAAATCGGGATAGACACAGTTTACCGCTATGAACGACCGAATATCCTGGAAGACGTAAAAATCCCCGCATTTCAACTGGACGACATTCAGCGGTCTCGTCTCAGGATAGATTAGTTCAAGGAACGACTTCTCGTCAGACAGCTTCGGGGACAGAATGAACATCACTCCGATGACCTATTCGCTATTTGCGATCGAGTTTGAAAGGCCGGTTGATTGGCCCGAACGCGGGGAAAATTTGGCCATGGCATTCATTGCAGGCGTTGTACGGCACATTCGATCTAGTGAAAATCAGGCTTGCGTGAAGCGCCAGGTTTCCAATTTGGGATTGTTATATGTGCGAATCTCAGGCAAAATGAAGTTAATGAAACAAGTTGCGGTGAGATGCACCGCGATCGACTCAGGAGTCCGGAAGGCACCCACCTTCGCCCTCACGCCAAAAGCAGCGAGAGGATTCACTGTGTACATTACATTTTCCTGCAGCCGCACATACGGAGTATGTGCGTGATCATGGTACGTAGCATAGAGAATGACAGAAAGCGCGACAAGTGTCGCCGCGGCCAGTCAAGGGGAAGTAAGTCTCATATAGCAGATAGCGTCGGGAGTCATCTCACGCCGGCATCAGCGCGATACCAGATAACCGGAACCAAGAGAAGTACGAGTACATGAGATGGCCGCGGCGATTAAGGGTGCGTTAAGTGCTGGAAGAGTGCCTCGGAATCGAAAGCCCGGAACTTCAAACACAGAAAACGTCGGCGGAGTCAAAAGTTTGTGGCGATTTGACCGAAAAATACTGTATGTCGGAAAAAGTAACGCTGTCAATTCTATGTCTTTCGATGTGTTCAATTCCTTAAAAAGGTGATTTGCCGACAATGCGTCGGCAGGGCAGTGTTAACTCTCATCTGATTTTTATCAAGGTTGAAACAGATTGATGTTAGCCTTTGGACACGACCAATACGGTGTGCAAGGACGTCTCTGGACATGAATAGTGCTCACTCACAGTCGATGTTCCTTCCCTCATTCCACGCAGCTGAATGACTTCAACCCCCCACCGATCGCCTGCAGGATCGCACAACTGTACGGAAAAAAAAAGAAGTCAAGACCTACCACACAAATATGCCGAGGTGCGTATCGAGAGTTCACCCATATCCCTTACACTGACTTTCTCGGTGGTACGCCCCCAGAGACCAGAACGACACCTGCTTTGACAGCAAAGGAAGAAGAACGCCTCATGAAGAACACCGTTTTTCTTCGACAGGGAACGGGATAGTACCTATGTCAGCAAATGACCCAACTTCCGGCTCGTGGCTGCTCGCACGGATTTACGAAATTAAGGCGAATTGGTCAGACGATTATCCTTGAGGATAGGTCCGCATAACGAGGGCTACTTACCTTCTGCGCATTTCTGACCCGGATCTCGATCATTTGAGGGTACAATATTTTGATCCCAATTTTTCCTGCAGTAACTTATACATGGTTAAAGGCTAGCCTCTGTGGACTTGAAGGGGGAAGCAATAGTGAACCTAGATTGATGGGCCATCAGATTTGGCTGGGTACATGACTACTAACAATCTGCTTTGAATACCACTATAGTGACTCCCAACCCAGGAACACGAGAGTGGGTAGGAGCCTGGGTGCAGTGGTTATACCCGACACTTTTATGTCCATTATGATAATGCTCCTTGTTCAAATCTCATTGTGGGCACTATTTATGGCTCAGTTTTATCAGATTTAATCTTCTAAGTCTCAGATTAATCTTAGGACCCCGTTTTGGTAGCTAAGAAGTTCATAGCAATTTGTGTAGAAAATTAATTTTCATGATATACGATTTCGTGGCAAAATTTAATCACATCTACTGATATCACTAAAACGGTGCATCTCGACCAACATCTCCGTCTCATACTCAAAAAGACAGTCGTAGATCCAACCCCAAACCCCCCAAAGCGCCTTTACCTTTCCTGTCTCTCCGACAAGTTTCAACACTCAGGCTGTACAAATTAACCGTTCTTTAAGATTTTGCTCGTTCGGCTGTGCTACTTCCCCATATATCCCTTCTCCATTTGTGTTTCCTCTGCTCTTGCTCTTGGATTAATCCCTTCGAGTTTTCTTTGCTATTTGATAAGGCCTTGACCACCTGACCTGTGCACAGTCTCTTCTTGACAGGACGCAGTTACTGCTGCCTACAGCGCAGCTCGATTCGATCCTTATCACTGGGCCCGTGGGCCACGTAGTTCTGCCGGTCATAGACATATAAAGTGGGTGCTTACTTTCATCTGATTGCGACTCCTCCTTCTGTTGGAATTCTGAGTCCATCACTCGCTATCTCCGATGCCGTTGTTGCGCCGTTGACGGGCGTATTAAGGCAACAGGGACCATGCCTTACCCTATCCCCTTCATTTGCCTTGTTCTGTGTCGTTCCCTCTCACTTTAGTAAAATACTCCCCAGTTAGTTTAATTTGCCTACCTTTAGTTTAAGTAGTTCCTGGCAGATTGTAGTATAACTACTGTGTAGTTTGCGAATGAATCCCTGCGCGTTTGCGAGGGTCAACTGCTATCTCCCGAGTAAAGGCCGTGGTCACCTTTATTTCAACACCTTCCACTTTCAATTTGCTACCCTGCAATATTCTTCTCTGGGAACACTTCATCCAAATTTGTAACGCCTCTGTGTAACTACTGGTTATCTTTCGGACTCAGTTTCCACAGTCAAATCAAAAGGTCGCTGCCGAGGTGTTGCTAATCTCGGGTCTCTTCTGGTGCCGCCCCATTTTTTATGGTGTCCTCAATCCTGAACATTGTATCGACCCATGGGCGGCAGGCTGCCCAGTACCTATGAACAGTTCTCTAACGATTTCCTCGCTCGGCGGGGGCGGCACGGTTGCCCCCATATAGCTGTATCTCCACTCTGTTCTCCTCTCCTCTCGTCCTGCAAGTCCTGCCGTCCTGCTCCATTTGCGTACCAAGTCTATTCCCATAGCATTTAATTATAATGCCTCAGCTGACCATATGCATGTTGTGTCGCAGAACAGTTCCCACAGTCCCGTGGTCATCTCTCGCGCCGCCTTCTCACTGCGGCCGAATTTTCGTGGCATGGATAAAACACCACTTCCTCCCTCTGCCACTGCCTTCTTCGTTCCCCGTTCGATTTGACATTCTCCTCATTGCCAATGTTCTGGGTTATCTCAACTGTGCACCATCAATTCAATCATAAAGCTTACTATTTCCCCTTGGACTCAACAGTCTCTCATTCGCATCGACCCGGTGCAAAATCTAGATGGGTTGGTGTTGGCGACTGTGTTGTTTTATTATTGTCAGCTCGGTCTCAAGAACAAACGAAATATCCCCAATACTCTTGGAAGAGCTAATCCTCTGCTAGCACTGGAGGCTATCCCTTCTGCTCCAGTCCAATTGCTCTGTTTTTGGTTAAGCGCATTCGAATGCTCTGGGTGACATTTTATTCGGATTTTTCAACCTCACCAGGTGTGTTCGTTGTATTTCGGGCATCTCGGGCATAAACGTTCCCCAATGTTCTGCTCGTTTCTTTACGAGTCATTTATTATTTCTTAGATACTTGTAGTACATTCTAGGTACTATGTCTCTGTAGTATATAAGCTGGGCTCTGAAGCCCCCAATAATAATTATACTCATTCACTCCTCAGTGCAGTATTCACATTAGGTTATGGGCGGCCGTAACTGAATTCTCCCACACCACATCATTTCTGCACTTAGCCTAACTCGCTCAGCCAGTTTTTGTGATGCTCACCTTGCCTCTCACACCACACACATCTAACCTGCCACATCACATCCTTGTACCATATCCGAATCAGCGACATCTGTGTACCGCATCCAGCACCTCCTTGGCGAGGAGAATTATCCCACATGGGCTGTCAAAATGAGAGACATTCTCACAGATCTGCAACTACTCGGCTATGTCGATGGCTCCATCACTAAACCAGTTCACACATACAACACGGCCGGTGTTGTTGTTGATCTCAACGTCACTCAAGCCGCTGCTATCAAGCAATGGGAACAGAAGGACCGTCAGGCCCTCTCCCAAATGCTGGTGTATATTACCGGCGCAACCGAATCCAAGGCAGCGTGGGACACCCTGGCCGATACTTATCAACCCAAAGGAGTTATTGCAGTTGTATTATTGCGCCGCCAACTCTTCTATCTTGCATGCCAGGAAGGTGCCAGTGTTGAGGAACACATCTGCACACTCACCAACCTACGGCAGAAACTCGCGACCCAAAACTCGAGGCTGTCGGAGGAGGAGTTTTCCATCACTCTCTTGACGAGAGTGAATAAAGTAACTTATGAAACCTAACTTTAACTTTGATCGCCCCTTTGACTTGGCGGGGCTAACTTTACGGTACTTTACGGGCGATCAGCCAAAGTAACTTGCCATCAGATGGCATCATTTACCGCCAAGTTCACCTGTTCATGTATGTCTCTTCGCTGTTTGCATTCCCACAGCTTCCATAAATCCAGCCCCTTGGCAGAATGTACTATTGAATCACTGTAAGAATTTCTAGTCGACCAGACCTTTATTTACTCGGGAGGTAAAGCGCGCTGGGCGTTCAAATATGAGTTTTATGATTGTGTTTTGCGACCCAGCGAACGGGCATTTACATTCCGATTGTGGTATGTTTCTACTTGAAACAATTCTATTTCAGTTTCATTGCAACCCTGGTCAATACTTAGTCTCGAATTGTTCCCCTAAGGCTGGACTCAGCTTAGTATCGTTCTGTGCAGACACTGAATCGGGATTGATTTTGATACATCTATGTACTAGATGACAAATATGGAAACGACAAAGTCCATATCTAAGTAAAGTGTACTACAGCATGGCTTTGATTTTATAACGTCAAATTCAAAGCTTGTAAGTTGGGATGCACACCGTCCTGTCTACGGCGACGGCCGTAAACTGATGGAGCCGCGACAGTTACGGTCCGTCACAAACACGGCCGTCTTTCTGGATTTTTTGAACCTTTGACGGTACGGGATGGCAAAAAAATACGGCCGTTACCCGTGGTACAACGGGATGGCAGACCTTGCACCCTGTGGGGCTAGGTATACTCTCTTGAATATTCGCTATTCCCTATGTCAGTCTCACAGGCTTGGACGCCATTTTCATGCCAGTCTGAGTGATGTGCTGACATCACATGAGGGTGCTGAAACTGGAAGAGAATTCCCGTAAGTACGTTGCTCTGGGTAAGAAATTTAATTCTCCTCATACAAGCACGGCTGAGGAGGGTAAAGGAGGAGTTTCATGACTGATTGGAACCCAAACTGGACTGTTTCAATATGTTGGCAGGGAAAGCCCGTCCACGGCCGTCAAAAGTTGAAGCTTGACGAGATGGACACAAGATGGACGGTATTTTTGCCGTCCCGTACCCGCCCTGTATATTTCTAGTGCAAAGGTGGCGACGGGACGGGGTCGTCGCTGTTTACGGGTGTCCGTCACAACCGTAAATATGGTGACAGTGTGCAACCCTAGTAACCTACTCCACCCATAACTTCAATTGACCTATCAGTACCTTTTGAGCTCAATGCAGATAAAGTTGATCAAAATTACTTTTGAGTAACTTCAAATTACTTCAAGTAACTTCAAGTTACTTCAAGTTACTTGTAAGTAACTTGCCCCGCCAAGTTAGATCAATGCAATCAGACAAAGTAACTTATGCCATCAGATGGCATCAAATCCCGCCAAGTTCGTCAAGCTATGGTCGTAAGGGCATGAATCAACACTTGTTACAACCCCTAGAGTCGTTAACTTACTCTAGCATGCTGGTACATTTTCTAACTTAAAGTTACTTTAAGTTACTTACAAGTTACTTAAGTTACTTACAAGTTACTTTTGCTTACTTTACTTTACTTGTCTGCCACAAGTAAAGTAAAGTTACTTTTGTAAGGCTAAGTTAGTTTTTCCAAGTAACTTTGTTAACCATCCTCTCTTGACATCACTCCCAGATTCTTGGGACACATTCATCTCCGGCATTGACACCGCCTCTCTTACCGAATCCACCAAATTAGTTGCCCAAATTCTCGAGCAGGATTGCCGCCGCCGTGCCAAGCCATCCTCTGATGAGGTTGCTCTGCCTGCACACTCACGCAAAAAGAAACCTCCCCATTCCAAATTTAATGCCAATGTCACTTGCTACGGCTGTGGCCGCATCGGGCATGTGATTGGTGACTGCCGCGATGTGAAGGCTGGGAAAACCTTTACAAAAGCAGACAAAGAGCGGAACACACACATTTCCAAGGAGCGTTACACTAGCAAAAATCAATCTCACCTTGCTCAATCAGATTCCACATCCCCATCTTCTGATTTTGCATTCATGGCCCATGACGGCTCCTCATCATCTATCCCCCCGGGCTCCTGGATAGCAGACTCTGGTACGACTAGTCACATAGTTATGAACAGAAATGATTTCCAGTCACAAGATGTTCCGTCGCTTCGCTCCGGTACTCGAGTAAAAGTGGGAGGCAACAGAAAAAGGAGCCAGATGCAGGCTGTGTGTAGATGCTAGGGAGATACAGCACTGTAATAAATAGCGATGCACGTGGAAAGATTACCTTAGCCTGACGAGTGAAGCTCGCAAAAACCATTGGTTGCACAAAGAAAATCAGCACTTGAGATAAATAACAGTGATTCAACGTGGAGTGTTTGAGGGTTCCTAAGTAAGATGCTCAATGTGGGCTATGCGGCAGGAAAGAAACGTAGGAACTTATTTTAGTCAGAATACGAGCAATTTCCAGGTAGTGAAGTGATCGGAGCCCACCCAAAGATTGAGACCAGAGAGAACGAGTGCTCCGTGGCTTGAGTACATAATTAGAATTGGAAAACAAAGATTGCTGGCCAACACGGAAAATTTTTATCAGCGGAAGATACCGCAAAATACGGGAGAAGCAACCCGGAAGAAGGCGTGACCGGGGAAAGATGGAACAGCAAACAATGTTAGTGAAGGAAATCGCTCGAGATGGTGTGCGCGATGAGGATTGCAGGGCGAAGATAATTTGCATAGTCTTACAGCCCTTGAACAAAAGAGGAGCCTAGACCCATCCCATTTTTCGAGCGGGATCTTGCACATCCCAGAATTGAATCGAGCGATGGATGAAGGTCGCAGAATGGGAAGCTTGAGCGTGTGGATTGGGTAACATCCAGCCCAGAAAGCCAGAGAGAAATTGTGAGTGAGGATCAACATGGAAAATTAACAGGGAGTAGTCGAAAATAGCGACAGGGAAAAGACCTGCCAGGCTTTTATCCGTCCCACGGCGACACGGCCGCAGAGGGAGAAATTGAGCGGGCTTGCGGCACAGTGAGAGCGATACCGCGGCGCAGTGTGAAAGCTGCTGCTGCGAGTTTGCCGTATTGGGCTGTCTGTGGTCAGCTGAAGAACTTCATTTGAAAAGCGGACGGCAGGAGAGAGGAGACCGAAAGCAATTAAGCCTTATGGGGAAAGAAATCAACATGTGCAAATCAATCAGCACCGCCGAACGAGCAAAATCTTAAAGAACGGTTAATAAGCATGGTGCTCACCCGGAAAAAGTGGTAATACTTCAGCGTACGACCGTAACGTTCGACCCACTCTTGGTGAAGTGTTGGGGCGTCTGACTGCGCAAGCTGTCCGTAATTCCAATAGAGTCAGTGACTGGATTCGGGCCCAGGGAGGTGGTGCAGAGGAGAAGTGAGTTCGTTGTACACACTTGTGAGAATTCGATACAGAAGATAGGTGATGGATGCCCCAGAAAGGGCTTTGAGGAGCATGAACATGTGGATTCGGAAGGAGCCTGTTTGCCATAATTCACCTCCTTTTAAAGAGACTCATGGATGTAGCTGTTTGGCTGCAACGGTGCGTTGGCGGCTGAAACCGAGGGCCCCATTTTTCTCGAGTTGGTTTAGTGCCCGTTTCGCCCTGGTACGGCGAACGGACACTGGAACACGTCGCCTTTGGGGGAATGGTGTCGGTGGACATTGGTCCGCTGTTGGCTGCGATGATGCGGTGTTGGCTGAGCGGTGATATATTGCCCCGAGTCGGTTTAGTTCCCGTTCCAAACGCACATAGGCTCAGAGGGGAAAAAAGCAGGCCGACTCGGAGCCCTCGACTAGGTGTTGGACGCACCATACAAAATGAAATAAACTTAGCGTCTTGATAAATGCTGAAAACTCGTCGCCCCATCTGCTAAGTGAGGTAACCCGGATCGGCGGATGTAGATACTGCATTCTCGTCACTCTCTCGACTCAGAGGAATTCGAGTAGTCATTTGTGGAAGCATTCATCTCTGGATTAAACACGATAGCGACGCTGAGACGTACGCGGAGACATACGGAGATGGACCTCGAAAACCCGTTGGACTCATCAGCGAAGCCGAAAAGGAAAAGAAAGAAAACTCACTTATGTATACTGCCAGTGTCTCCTAGTCAGTTGCTCGTTGTAATATTCCGCACACCGACGGATACTATAAGGATCGCTCGTCCGTATCTTGTTGTACTGAGACTCGCACTTCGCAACACAAAACTCCAGGCCGGCGGCTCTGAGCGCGGCGAGTCGCTCTATGGTGTTGGTGTGGTGATATCTGATGCTCCCCACCGCGGAGCCGCCGGTATCGAGGAGCAATCCGAAGAATCGGAGCGGTTTGTCCCATTTCGGCGGGGAGAACCGAGCGGAGATCATCTGCACCGCAGGCTGTAGAGGTAGGACGTCGAAATGCCTGCCTCCCAGAGCTATTGCGGTCAGGTTGGCGAGGAGAGGAATTGCATCATCGTCGAGTTCCTCGACAGGAAACAGGTCCTGAACGAGGGAAATCATGGTGTCTGTGTGCTCCCCCTCGATCGTGAGCTCGGTCAAATTCGGAACCGATTGCAGAAGCGATAACGTTGAGGCGAATCGGAACAGCGAAAGCCGGAACAGGGTGCACGAGGAACGACGAAAGAAGTCGATGATGTGCTGCGCCTCGCCACTCTTTGGACCATCCGTTCCTAGTATGAGGTTTGCGTCCAATGCAAACTCCAGCAATCCAGGTGCAACGATATATTTCAAGCAGAGAGTGGTGGAAACAAATAGCCGACGGAGGTTCGGGAGGAACAGCCTTTGGTTCGTGAGGGGATCGTCAGTGGATTCGTCCCGTCTGACTTGAAAAACCATACGACACTCTGCGAGACATGTAGCCTGTCGCAAAATGTCCAGATGGGTAGACCACTGCACCAGCCCATCGTATCGTGTGAGGTGTTGCCAGTCGGTAGATTGAGATAATTTGGGGGAGTGGTAAAAGCCGTTGTCCGCAAGATCCAAGACGTTTGGGAAAGGGGCGGAAAATTCGATGGCGATGGGACACGAATATGCCCACATGAGATATACCCGCCGCAGCATAGACATTTGGCCACGAAGTCTGGCGAAGGGGAGCTCCATGTACGGACTGGAGATCGTTTCCCAACGCTCGCACGCATCCAGCAGTGTCGACAATGCCCCTTCGGCTTTCCGGGCCGGAATCTGTGCAATGATATGGAGGGGCGCATTGGTGGAACGCCTGAACTGCTCGTGGAACCGCTGGTTGAATCGGTCGAGTGCGGACTATTGGGATGGCAACGGACGGAAGGTGAAAGCGGTCCACAGAACTGGCAGCGCGATGGCGATGTCGCGCCACCGTCGAGTGATTTGGCCTAGGTACCACGGTACCTCGGGGCACTGCAGGGGGCCAGGGGCCGTAGCGTCATCGGGAGTATGCGAGATATGATCTCAGTGGGAAAGCGGCGAATTGGTGATATCATCCCCTCGTGCACGCGCATCTCTTTTGCTACGCTATCGCGCTCCGTAACCAGTGAGCTCATGATGGCATGTCATTTTCATGTCCAGGCAATCAACATGTTCCTTTGCGCTGGCCAGAAAATCCTGTATTCTGTGGACATTCGAATCAGAAGGTGGGTCATTTTGCGTGAAGAGAGGATGTGTGGGGGGCAAAGGATTCAAGGGGGGCAGGTGATAACTGGGTACGAGTCCACAGAGATCGCAGGGCTTTACAAGATCTGCCTTTTCCGCCATGGACGCAAGACGAGCAATCGGAGAAAATCGGGGTGATTAACCGTTCTTTAACGAAATGGCTCCTCGGCTGTGCTATTTCTCCATATGTCCGTACTCCTTTCGTCTTCATCTGCTCGCACTCTGTGTTTAACCCCATCCATGCTCGAATCTCCGCGCTCGTCCACACTGCCTCTTCATTTTGTATGCCCCATATGTCCTCTTTGCTCGACGGCAGCAATCTGAGGAATCGGACGGGCACTACGCGCTACGCTTCTTCGGATCTTGACCTCGACCTGCGCTGTTCTTTTTTTGGTTTAGCTTCACTGCGACCATTACTGCGCTCTGCGGCACAGTGAGGCCAGTATCTGATTTATACTGTCGACGCAAAATACGCTCTTCAGATCCTTCCCTCTGCACCCATGTCCAGTTTCCCCAATTTTCCCAATACTTGCCGGGGGCAACCACTGCTTTTATGCCTCCCTTCGTTCCTCAGCAGAATTCGAATTCCTACCCACGGCTGCCTACTACCCATACCAACTCCCATTTCCTCCGTACGCCCTTTCAGAATTTGTTCCGAGCTCCGCTGATGCTCGAAATGCGCCACCAAGTTTCATCTCAAATCCACGCAACGTCGCCGCCTCTGAGAGCTCGATATCTACCTCTCTTGCGCAAGAGGATTCTGCCTTCAATCGCTCCGCTACAAACCCGTATAACTATCCTATGACTCAAATGTGAGTTTACTGCATTTCCCTTACAGAGACATTCAAATAAAAGTTTTTTCAGCCCTCCGGGGTCCGGAAAGACCAACTCCAACGTATGTCTATCTTGCCGTGTTCAAATAAGCTGACTCATATGTTTTAGTACGACAGCTGCACCGTCTACTCGGCCTGTCGAACAAACTTCTTCTTCCTTCCCTCGGACTCGGAGACGATGCCATCCACTCCAGCAACACATTCGACCACACTGGCACCCACGGTGGCAACCACGGCGGCAACTTCCACAGCTCATCGGTGTCCGTGACTGCGGCACCAACTGGCCAAGGCCCGAACCTTCGTTCGAGGAGGACTTGATTGCTTCACAACTTGCCCTCTGTTAGTAAGCTCGTGTAATATCTGAATTAATAAACGCACCCTCACTCTCAAATTTGCTTGAGTCGAGTTTCACTCAATGTGGCCGGTATATAAAGGCGACTTATTAACCATCCTTGCCGCCGCTATTACAGTGCACTGTTATTCACACCATCTGTCAATGCTCGTCGGGATCTTTACTGGCTCGAATGTGGATTTCTCAGGGCAGCTGACCCCGACTTTCACGTTGATAAGATGTCTTCTCTGGCTTCCTTGATAACATTGAACATCACAATGGAGAGGATGAGAAAAAACCCTGTGGTAGAATATGGAAGTTTCCCAAATTGGCTGGTCGAAATTTTCGCCGTTCTGACCGCAGTGCATCCGCGCAGGTCTCGCAGCCCGGAACTTACACGCAGCAATGTTCGCGGGATGAACTGTGACGTATCCCACCGGTCCGCCATCTAATTTTTTTGGGGGCTGACACTATCTTTGAAATCAGCCAACCGTTTGGGAAACTGACACTGAAAACATCCGAGCTGCCAGATCCGGCACAAGCCGTTCACAGGACGCGTGTCTTTCGATCTGATAAGAAATTTATCTCGTGCTCCGTGCCATCCTCGACCTCTCCTTCCAGATCAGTCTTATCGAGGATGCTCCCTCACGCAAAACACATCCCTCATAGCTCTCTATATATCGCTTTGTTGTTCTTTTTATTGTCCTCTCCATCTGAACTCAACGATACGGGTATCTTCTGTTTCTCTGGCTCCGGGATCTTTGCGACCACTTCCAAAAAATGATCCTAACTTAAACGAGCAATGCTGTGATTCCCTATCAAGATCTTTTGCTTGCGTCTCACACTCGCCAACTTTATTTCCCCGGGTTTCAGTATTGGACGCATCATGGACCTTGCCACGCTTCTGTTGGTTCTTGGAAATCTGCGATCACGTCAGACACTAAGGCTGGGCGGTTCCCCTTTCCAGAAGGCTTGCTCCCAGCGGTGGTCATTTCCCCGAGCCACCGCGGACTACGCTATTTTCTCTTGCAACTGTGCACCGATTTTGCCCGCAGGATGTGCTGTGCATGCCTCCCCGACACGACCCCATTTGTGCAATTTTGACACAGCCCAGCATGCATATAAATTTGCCTGTTCTTACAACTCCTCCACTCATGATGTCACCGACAACTCACTGCTTGGTCCTCCAAGGTATTGTGCGACAAGGCCCGTGTCTTCTGTCACTTTCAATGGTTTTTCATTTACTTTTTCCCGTTTAGATCAGGTTCCATCATCCGAAGAAGAAACTGTGTCTTACTCCAACGATAACACACGAGCTCAAATCTTGAACATTGTCAATGCTGTTTGGGACGACGGCCTATTCATAACTTTTGGTTTGCTTCCCAATGTCATTACGGTCTGTTTTGCTCTATCATACCACCCGCGATTAAATCCCTGAATGCAAATTAGCTGAATTCCGACTGGTATCGTACAGATCGGTGCCTGGGGGCGATGCGGCGTGCGGGGCAGGCCCCGGTTCTTTTCGTGTGGGTGGGGGCCGCGGGTTTGCTTCTTCAATTTTCTGTACCAAATGCGGTATATGCCGTACTTTTCTTCGTCCCAGCCTCAGGCCCTTCTCAGTCTCTGGACCTGTCCTACATTTTGCTCCGTTTCATGGACAGGTATATCCGCAGTGGAAACTACAGCCGCTTCAACTTGGTTTCTCTCTCGTACAAGCTCGGCCCCTCAGGATCTTTCGGTGTCTTGCTTTTTGACAATGGCCTGCACAACACATATATGCAGGCGCGCTTGAGGGCAAGAAGTTCTCGGAACGCTTTCCGCCGCAGCTTCGATTACCCGATGAAATAATACTAGCCTATCTTAAGATGTGGCCGGTGTAGACCGGTCCAAGTCTCAAGTCCTCTAGGTCTTTAAGACGCTGCTCCCCTTACCTATCCTATCTACAGCCTGCCCTGTACCCCTACCCATTCTAGAACTTAAGTCTTGAGAATCTTCAGAACACTTCAGACCACACCACAGACCACACCACATAAGACCTTGAAATATCTTAAGATGTCCGCGAGCTTAAGATGTCCGGACCTCAAGTTCACAGAATCATACATACACATCTAATACTTAAGATTTGGGTGGCACTTACGTCTCAGCTACAGACTTAAGACCCCCAGAGCCTAAGTCTCACGTTGAGAACTTGAAGTTCAGCAGAACTCAAGTCCTGTCCTGGTGAACTTGAGTTCCCGCTTGAAGCTCAGGCGGCAACACCGACGTTCTAGGGGGCAGGGCGGCCGTGAAACCACGACAGGACAATAGGGTGGTGCCGAATATCGCCCGCACGCGTTGAGTTGAGATACAAAGACCAGGAAGGGAGTGAGAACTCACTCAGTTTGTCCCAGGTCTGAGTTAGCAGGGGAGCGGTGCTCAGAGGGCGATGCGAACCCTCTCGAGGGCTGGGCGAGCGAGGAAGCCACGGCAGCACGATAGGGCGGTGGCTAACGACGCCTGTACGCATTGAGTTGAAAGAAAAACACTGCATTCAGGCCCTTAGGCGGCAGAGGGTGTGTCCGCCGCGCCGCGGCAGAGGGGGGCAGACCCGAGGTCAGACATGGCCTGCCGCAATCGGCCTCCCTGCGAACAATCCCCGAGCCCGCTCGGGAACTCAGAATTGTCTTGGAGAATTCACATGAATCACATCTGGGTCCTTGCGGCGTGTTTGCCGACCGTGTGAAATCATAACGTCACTGCAACACAGCCGACGGCGGCGAGACAGCAGCCAGCGCGATTGATCAGGATAGATCCTGTGTTGCAACCATGGACCCACCATGAACAACTCGAGCCACTGGTCAGCAAGAGAGAAATACCGACCCAACATGGCCACCTCCGGCCAGTGCACCATTTCAAATAAGCATCGACCACTAGGAAATCAGCTGGTGAGACAATTCTCATGCCAAGAAATAATTCTCATGCTCTTGGGAGCTATATTTCTCTTGGGAATAGTGGCCAGGAGGCTCAAATGGCGAAGATCCAAGAGTAAATGAACGATGGCAAAGGCGCCGTGGCTGGAAGGAGAGGCGGCCAGTGGGCGGCAGAGGTTGGCCGCCCGCGCCTCGGCCGATGGCGGCAGCGCGCGGCACAGCCTCCGCGGCAGACCCCGTCGCGTAGGGTAGGCACAGCGCGACAGATGGCGGCAAAGCTCGGCAGCCTCTGCCGATCAGGGGCCTGAATGCAGTGAAAGACCTGGAAATGAGTGAGAACTCACTCAGTTTATCCCGGGTCTGATTTGGCAGGAGATTGGATATCACAGGGGGATCCACATCCTCAGACGCGGGTGGTGCAGTGCCGTCGTTAACCGGGAATGCCACTGAACATCGAGCCGTTCAGATGCGAGTGGGGGGCGGGTGAGTAGAGGGAGACGTGGTGATGGGTAGATCGGCCCCGTCACGGGCTGACAAGAGGATGAGGATGACGGGGAGCGCAGGTGGCATAGAGATGGTGGTGGGAGGAAGAAGAGATGACAAGACAGTGATTTGATTGCATGTGCAGCTACACTGCATCAATCCCACCACTGATCAAAGCAACAATCACTTCTCTTCTTGCTCCTGACTTCCACCTTCATCGACACCACCCACTGTTCACCCCTTCCTCGGTCCCCACCCATTGTCTAGGAGCGTGTGTCCAAGGCTGACTTACTTTGTGTCAGTGCCGGTGCGTTCTTGGGACTTGGCCTTCGCATCAGTCCACAACTCAGTGGCTCAGCCTAGCGAAGGGTGGCACAGTGTACATGGATTCTTTTTTCATACTCTATTCTGTCCTTGCAGGGCACCTGTGAAATCGCTTCTATGTTTGACTTGGGAAGCCACCAGTGTCTTTCATCTGTGTTATTTTCTGTGAATGCCACCTCTGTTTACTTAAGGCTCTTATTGACTGAACTTAAGTTGCGTGGGGCTGAAGTGCTCATGGGAACTTAAGTTCCAGGACACTTGAGTATTTGTGGAAACTTGAGTGCCCTTGGAACTCAAGTAGCGGGTGAACTCAAAATGTCAAGCAGGACTTAAGTCGGATGGAACTTAAGTCTTAGGTGGAGGTTGTGAAGGGGACCCTGCTTGTGTTGGCGGCAGGTGGGAGTGAGTGAAGAAAAGACTTAAGATCCTTTAAATAAGATCTATAAGACTTGAGCTCCTGGCCGGTCTACAGCAACAGGTCTTAAGATAGGCTAATAAATTAGTTGTTACCCGATCTGCACTTGGCCAAGCAATGTGACTCATTTGAAACGACCGGAAGTAATTACGCAGCTCATGAGAGGCGTGGAGTCAGGTTCACTTCTTCTGATGCTCATCTTTTGCTTATTTCCCAATGCAGTATTGACGCGGAAGATATTTTGATCCCGCGAATATCCTTTACTGCTACCCTTACCTCAGGCCATACCTTACTCCGACGGCAATATCCTCTGGCACCCGCATATTCGACCACCTTCAACAGCTGCCAAGGTCTTACCCTTGATATTGTAGGTGTGGATGTACGAAGGCCCGTTTTCTCCCATGGCCAGTTATATACCACTTTGTCCCGCATCAGGCACCGAACTCACGCAAGAGTGCTATTCCGTCCAGGGGAATCTACAACCACAACTGTAACTTACCATGAGATTCTAGTTTAAACAAATAATAATCCTCTTTCTTATCTGCCGGAGCGAAGCGAAGGCGTATCTTGTGGAGAGAGATCAAGACACAAGCGAAGCACGTGACCTCAACGTGCCCAGTTATCGGCATGTACAAGCAGCACCTGTGTTCATCGGGATGGAGGTTGAATCACAAGTTCGGACAAATTTGCAGATCCTGAGGCCCAAGGTCGGGTGACAATTCGGATAAATTTGGCCATGGTAGCTGCTCGGAGGTCGGACCGCAAGTTCGGACAAAGTCGCCGCTTTGGCCAAGGTCAGATTCCATAGGCTTGGACATAGATCATAGCCACCGATGGTTTTCTCATGAATCCATTCTACTTTGCTTTGTGATTGGATTGGACAATGGAAGAAATGAGCGACGTATTGCTAAATGTGGCTATATTTTTGTAACGGAACTGACCGTCACATAGTACGCAACCACTCATTAGGGGGTTTCAAAGTTAAAAGTCGGGGCCCAACTTGAGCTCCAACTTGAGCTCCAACTTGCATTCCAACTTGCGAAGTCGGAGGTCAAGTTGGAACTCGAAAATCCAAGTTGGATGTTTGAGGGTCCTTGTAGGACAAAACCTACGTTCATTCACTTTTGGGGTACACTTTCTCGAGATCTGCAAAGAATCCAGGGAGAACCCAAGATCTAGTTGAATTCTTTGCTCAACCCAAAGATTCCCAAAGATTGTAAGAGATCTGCATAGAAGCCATGTCTTTACGTTGATCAACGTCTTTGTCTGCACCGCCACCTAATTCTTTTGAAGCGACTTCTTTGGAGATCTTTGCCATCAAAATCAAATCAAGATGTCCAATTTGCCGAATGTAAAGTTCTGGCACCTTCAGAGATATGTAACTATCACCGATGTTGGTTTTCACTGTGGTTTCACTACCTCTTTAGGAATGATCTATCTTTGGAACCTTTGCCCGCGGCAAGATTAGGCCTCCTTGACAATAAACCACCCATGTGGGAGCCCTGCTGCGGCGCTTACCACCCATGTGGAACATATTATGGCGCCTACCGGCCTTTGATGTGGGTCCTGGTCTTGGCCCGAGAATGTGCTTCTGTTTCCATGTCCAAGGTGCATTTGCTACGAGTTGGCATGGCATCTTGTTTCTTTCTCCAACTACCACCATGTCCGAACCAGTCCAGAACCTTCGCATCGCCTACCAAATTTTGGAACGAAATGTTATTCGTGCTTTACGCACACAGCGAGGGGATACCACACAGCTCACCATCCAGGCCAATGAGGCCCTGCAGTTGCTGCAGGCAGCTGAGCAGGTGGGTTTGACATATTGCTCCAGCTTTCATCCTTTATAATCAGGAATTGTAGCACCGGCACGCATTTGAGATTTCTGAATACGCCACCCTACAGCAGAATATTGCCGCCATGGTGGACGAGCTCGAACAGGTGCTTCTACACTTACTTTCTTGCCCACGTTCCACTTGCTCATTCAAACTGTAACCCAGGCTCGTCATCTGTCTTCGGACCCCCCGGATGGAGCACAACTTATTGTTTCGCACCGCATCCTATGTTGGCTCGTTTCCCCACTAGCGCCTTCGTCAAGAATCGCTCAAATTGCAATTCCTCGGATGAACTGGTACAACTGTGCTCCGCAGTTCTGCCTCAACTTTACCATAATGCTCGGCACCTTCAAAATCTCATGGTGGAACTCTCTAATTCTGAGTTTCTCAAAGCCATAATCTATTCCCGACCGAAAATAACGCTGGTGGCAAAATTTGCACCGCTGTCAGACGCGCCCACCCCTTTCATTTCACGACTGTAGATTGAGATTTGGACTCGTGGTTTTAGATGAGCTGCATCGGCGGGTGCTGGCAACGCCCTAGACAAAATCGGAAAAAGGGTACTTCCTCCTCCTGCTCGAGCTATCTCTACCCATCATTCAAATGCCGTTCCTAGATCCTTTTCATAGGTGCGATATTCGTGAAACGTCAGCTTTCAGTTCATCGTCGTCAAGACTCACGATGAAAAGCGGCGAATGGAAGAAGTCTGATTCATGGATCATTCACTTTATACGCAGCACTGATTTGGCTCTCTTCCTGTATATCGCGCACCGTGGAGGAAAGGCCCGGAATCTCTTAAACTCTGCATTCTGTCAGTCTCAGTAACTGTCCACGACACGAGCTCCACTTTGGTCTTTTTCCATTTGAACACAAATCTGTTTTTAGCCCATGTTATCAGGTCGTTAGGTAGGACGTTAGATATAGTTCCCGAGATGCATCAGCGGAGGCTCTCGTTCTTCTCCCTTCACACGATACGTGACATTGTCCTTCGCCATGTCTGCAAGGCGACATACTCCCCCCCCTCTGGAAACGCAGGACCTCAATCCTCCGTTGGACATTCGACTGTTGCCTGGATCTGTGGCCAAAGATTGGCTTGCCCATGTCATCTGTGCGGTCAAGACAATTGCAGCCGGAGCAGAATTCATCCCTTTGCCCTACATTCGTGCGGCCTTCGGTACTGTAGTCGACGGTGGATGTAGGTTGAGCAGGCACTGTGGAAATTGTCTTCTTACTTCAAGCTGAAATCTTGGCCCGAGGACATGTAGCGGGCATTCGATTTATGGGACTATGTGAAGATTTCATTAGGTCATTCCCGCATCATAGCTGACATGGCACCGTGCTAAATCTGTACCCTAAGCCTTCTGCACTTGGTCCAGACTGGACTAGAGAAGCTGATACGACGTCAGACAGGATTTCGTGGCAGATTCAAGGAATTCTTGGGTGCGGCGAGCGTAGCAGATCAGATAGACCACTATAGGTCAAGGGTCAATGAGCTACGTTCCAACTTCATTGTATAATTCACTCGGCAATCTTCTCCCTTTACAACCCTGATTCTCTCAGCTTGTCGCAACCGTAGACATCAACCTCAATGTTGCGAATATTCCGTCTCTGCTCTTCAAAAAACGGCAACTCCTCCACAGGAGGTGTGTGGTTCATTCCTCTTTGCGCACCCGCTCACCGATGTTACAGTTCCGCCGCATCGCTGTGGGCGACATCAACCTCTTGTATGAAACCGCTATGTCGAGCGAGGTCTACAAAGTCAAAGCCTTCACTCCTCGAGTATCGGGAGAACCGTCCCTGATGACCGTTGCAAAATACGAGGATGAGAATGAAGCAAGTCCGTTTGTCCGTCTACCAGCACATTGCCTGATCCGCCTTTTGACATAGCGATGGAAATCGGATCTAGATCTGTATTCACACCTGAGGTGATATCCTCCCAGGCCTCAGAATCCCCAGAACAGCTCAGGGCAAACCAGACACCCAGATGTATGGCAATTATTCGGCATTTCAACCACCGCTGGCCTACACGCTTTGATCTATTACAACGGTAAGTCGATACATCGTTGTTGTCTCGGATATCTGAAGAAGAGCGAGTTATAGAGCTAATAACACCGCAGAGATGTCGGAGAAGCTTGCCTTTGGCTCCGGCGACAGAAAAATAGATGCGGATCTTTGGCGACATTAATGACTCGTCCCATCAACATCTGAGAGCTGATTCGTGGTTGATCTCGACTCTGCCCCCACTAGCAGCACACAGATTTTGCACACCAAATGACTGGGACATGCGGTTCATTCTTTCCCTGACCCCAGTTCAATTTTTTGTCAACATGTCGAGTGCTGAACTTGTGAGTATATCCAACGAGGACAGACCAATTCTAGAAGCTCATATTCTTTCGAGAAAGGATATTGTCAATTCATAAACGGCTTCCCAATCCTCGAGCGACATCTTCGAGTAAACAGTCACAGAAAAATATGTGTCCTACTTCCAGCCCAAATCACTCTTCACAAACAAACACAGTCCCATTGAACACACTACGCATCGGATACCTGCAGTGGGTGCGCTCCGTACCGTTTCCATCCGAGCCTATGATCGTAGCCGGCGCTACACCGTCCTCCACCCAATCGACGAGCGCAAGGAGGATATTATGCGCCGAGTCGTTGACGGTGTTCGTCCCCGATGGGGTGATCGTCCCTGATGCGATTCCCTGCCCGAAGGAGGTAGGTCCTAGTCCGCCATTGCAGTGTCCCATTCCAGGGATCAGGAACAGGCGGTAGAAGTCGTCCAGAAGGGGAAGGGAAAGAGTGTGCGAGATGAGGTCGTATACGCGCTTGGAGTTGGTTGCAGGTATGGCTGTTAGACGGGAATTGAGTATCCCCAAAAGATGACAGATGGAAAGACGTACGGGATCCCGCTGGCCGTGATATGTTAGGAATTTGCCCCCACGGTCGCGGAATGCAGACAGGTCCCCATCGAAGGTCGCGATTCCGCCCGCATTGACATCGACGAACAGTGCGATATCCTGCAGACTGAAATTCGTAAAATCATGCTCTGTTACATTGAGCACCGCGTATCGCTCCCAGTCCTACGCGCCGCTCAGCTGCGATCCACACAAGCAGTATGCCATATACGTACCGCAGTCAAGGGGAAGAATATTCCGCCAAAGAGGACAGCTGCAAGTGGATCTGCTTCCGCGCCGGGTAAGTAGCGTGGGAAGATGAGCTCTCCATCCAATCCGAAGAGAGGTGAATAGATATTCTTGACTGCTTCCACTTGAACCGGCGTCAAACATCCCGTCGCCTGGTTAGCTGTACACTGGATCGCTTCCGGGCGAAAATTACACTCATCGGGGTCCGTGATGATCCCATCCTGCACCCCGTCAAGAGTGTCGCATTGCCTGAGTATTTCCGCCGAAACGACACTCCACAACTCAGGCGTGATGAATTTCGGCGAATTCGTAGTGCTTGCATCCGGGTCCGTCAGCCCGACATAATGCCCGAGCATCCCCCCCCATCCTATAGCGTGATTGAAGTCCGTGGCGGGAGCTCCAACGACGATGCCATCGAAGTCCTCCGGGAACTTGAGCGCCGCCTGCGTGCCTTCCCGCCCGCCCATCGAGCACCCGAGGTAATACGATTTGTGGGCGGGCGTGCCGTAGTACGCTTCTACGATCTGCTTTCCTATGACCGCCTCCACGTGAATTGCGTGGAAAGCAAAGTCGTTGATGACCTCCGGATGGTTGAGGAAGGGTAGCCCCCTGATGCCATCGTGCCCGTTGTCGGAGGCAATTGCGGCGAAGTGGAGTGAAGTCCCGTAGTCGAGGTCACCGTAGTCGATGCCTGTGGACACAAATTGTGTTAAGAAAGACCCACGGAAGGAGTAGGAAAGACGCACATCCATTAAATCCCCCATTGCCCAAACCCAAGAATCGTCCATACCAAGTATCCGGCAGCCACGCTTCCGCATGCACAGCCGACGTCGCCGTGGTGTTAATGACAAAGTAGACGCGACACAGCGGAGCAGCGGTGACTGGAGCAGACGATTGGCACGATCCGGCCGTCGAGACGTTTGTTGGTGCGGCGATATATGCAACGTCAAGGATTGTGGTGTTTTCGAGCTGGAGAGTATTTTTGAGACCGAGACATTTGGAAGAGGGGTCTTCCTCCGCGCGCACGAAGGCGGGGAGGAGGATAGTAGTGGCGAGTAGGAGGGGGTTTAATATGACAGTGAAGCTGATGATTTCCTTGGCGCGTTTTATAAGTATTTACCCAGCATGTCAAGTTAACTGCGGAGCCGCGAAAGCGTGAGACCTACCCGACGGCACCGCCCCGGGGGGTTGCACTCACTGATTGAAGGACGACATGCGCAGTGTTGTTGGAAGTTGAAGAATTGACAGCCGGGGGGACGTGCAACGACATTGGGCGGCATACCGAACTTCGTCCATTACAGATTTCACTTGTAAGTACGCCTACTTTGTCTCCCCAACCCCGTACCGTGCAGTGGGGAGGGGGAGGAGCTTGTGATACTGTCCTACTTCGTTCAATTCGTAACGCCTTTTGGCGTGAGCATCGGACTTTTGACATTTGATTTGTGAGCTTGAACAAGGTCAAACAAGCCCGGAAAAGGCCCGGAAAGCCGACAAGATCACAAATTGGCAAACCTGCTTACGATCTGAAGCTTTCGTATGCGGGTATGACCCGTGTGACTTACGAAAATCTTTCGTATGGTAGTAATAATGGTATGCTCAGAACTACATATGCTGCGCAGGGCCGAATTCGTAAGGCCTTTTGACGTGTGACTTTGCTTATGAGCTGAAGCTTTCGTATGAGAGCCTACTTATGACCCGTGTGCTTACGAAATTTTTTCGTATGATATGTTCAGAACTAGGCTCTGCACGCAGAGGCGGATACTAGTAATTGCTGCTCACATTTCAACCTGCTTACATTTATTCACACGGCTCTATATCAGTCTTCTTTCATAAAGTAGATGGTGCGCAGAGGAGTTTAGAATATAACTAATATTATTAGGGTGTTCAGAGCCCAGCTTATATACTACAGGAAAGCAGTATCTAGAATGTACTACAACTATCTATAAGAGAGGATGAGTAATACGATGAGTAAGAAATTAATAAGAGAGAGTCGGGTAGAACATCGTGGAAATATTACATGCCCGAGATGCCCGAAACACAACACTCCCCCTCAAGCGCGAGTCATTCCGAGGCGTGCGACGAAATACTCGTGCTTGGATTTGTCGAGGGGTTTAGTAAATATATCCGCGGTGTTTTCGGCAGTTGGACAATAAGAAACTGAGACTTTGTGAGAAGTCAAGTTCTCCCGGATGTGATGATGCCGAACATCGATGTGCTTGGAGCGTGCGTGAAAACCGGAGTTCTCAGCGAAAGCAATTGTGCCTCGATTGTCGACAGAAATATGTGTGGGAAGGGTAGGTACGTAACCGAGTTCCGTGGTGATGGATCGAAGCCACAGAGCTTCGCGCACAGCAGAGGAAAGGGCCATGTATTCAGCTTCCATGCTGGAGAGCGCGGTTGTTGGCTGTTTCTTCGAGTTCCAGGTAACAACTCCCCCTGCAAGCATGGAGAGGTACCCAGTGACGGAGCGACGGTCGTCTGGCGAGTTGGCCCAGTCGGCATCGGAAAAGAAGTCGATAGCCGAGTGTTGATTAGCGCGGTATAAAATGCCCAAGTCAATCGTGCCTCGTAAATATCGAAAAACACGCTTCACGGCAGTGAGGTGTGTCGGTCCTGGGTTCAAGTTGAACTGGGAGAGGGTTTGGACGGCGAAGGCGATGTCGGGGCGAGTGCAAATGGCTAGGTACATCAACGAGCCAACCATGGGCTGATAGACACACTTGATTTCGGGGTAAGACTCCGTGTCAGGTGTCTTGGTGAGATGAACGTGTGAGTCCATCGGCGTGGAAACGGGGTTAGCGCTATCCATCTGGAAGCGCTCAAGGATTTTAGTGATGTATTGGCTCTGTGAGAGAAAAATAGAGCCTTCGGCGTTGCGGGTGATCTGCATGCCGAGCAGTTGGCGGATCTCACCAAGTTTCTTCACATCAAACATGGACTCGAGTTCGGATTCGGCAGCAGACATGAGTGTGGGGGATGAAGCAAGAATAGTCATATCATCAACATGGACGGCTATGATGGTGATATCGCTGCCGTTGCGTTTAATGTACACGCATTGGTCAGATAGGAGTCGGGAATAGCCGCGATCGAGGAACGACTTGTTCAACTCGATATTCCACACGCGACCAGATTGTTTAAGGCCGTAAAGAGCCTTGTTGAGTTTGTAAACCATTGTGGTACCATCTTGGTAACACTCTGGCTGCTGCATGTATATCTCCTCGTCGAGTTTCCCATTGAGGTAGGCTCCGATCACATCAACGACGTGTACGTCGAGTTTGTAGCGTGCAGCCAGAGCAAGGAGTAGACGGATGGTGTCAAGGCGGACCACAGGTGCAAAGGTTTCGTCATAATCAATGCCTGGGATCTGAGAAAATCCCTTGGCGACGAGGCGGGCTTTGTACCGAATAATGGAGCCGAGTTGATCGTGTTTAATGCGAAAAACCCATTTGCAGGCAATTGGATTCCTGCTGGATGGAAGTGTAGTGGTGGAGAATGTGCCGAGCCTGCGTAGCTGGGCCATTTCGTCGTCCATAGCTTTCTGCCATTCAGGCCAGTCAGGGCGAGACTTGGCTTCGGTGACAGTTAGGGGATCATTACTGATCGGGTCCTGTGCCAGAAGCGCAGTGTCGGGTTTGGCGTATTTACGTGTGCGCGGTCCAAGGATTATGTTTTCCTCGGTGATTGTACTGCTGATGTCGCGAGGAGCCTTCAGACGTGGCGTGGGTGTGGGCGTGGAAATGCGGGAAGAAGTGGGAGTGAGAGTGCTTGTGGTGGAAATGGGAGAGGGATGTGAAGGCATGGGAGCAGGTTGGACATCTTGTTCACCTTCACGCTCAACTGGTGCCGGTTTCGGCGCTGTATCCAACTCCCCCTTGAGCGGAAGGGGAACGGAAGGTGGATCAGAAGATCCGACAGCTGCATCAAGCCAGTAGATATTGCGTGAGGTAAGAATACGGCGAGTTGCAGGGTTATAGTAACGCCATGCGCGGGACTCGTCTGATAAACCTGTGAAGATGAAAGGTTTAGTTTTTGAACCAATTTTTGCGCCCTTCCCGTCCTGTTGAAGAACTTCGCACGGAGTGCCAAACTCCTGAAGTGAAGCCACGTTCGGCTTCTTACTCCAAAAAGCTTCGTCCGGTGTGAATTTGGTGCCGAGAGCACGAGTAGGTGAGCGGTTGCGAAGGTATGTGGCATACGCAACAGCCTCGGGCCACAGGAATAGAGGTAGATTGTGAGCAGCAAGCATGGCACGGGCATGCTCGATCAAAGTGCGGTTGAGGCGCTCTGCAACGCCGTTCTGTTGTGGGGAATAGGGGGCTGTTAATTCGAGACGGATGCCACGCTTTCCAAGGTAGTCACGGACTTCCTGGGAAATATATTCCTTGGCGTTGTCGCAATGGAAAGTACGGACGTGTTTGCCGGTCTGTGTGAAAATAAAGGCATCATATTCCTCCATCTTCTGGCGGACCTCAGTGCGCTTCTTCATGAAGTATGTCATAGCGCGCCGAGTTGCGCCGTCGGTAAAACTGATGTAGTATCGCTCGCCGGTGATGCCGGTGACACGCGATGGTCCCCAAACATCGGTGAATGTCATCTCTCCTCGCTCAGTGTAAGTCCGTTCAGCCTCGGCTGGAAACGGTGCAACGTGAGATTTGCCTTTGATACAGGCTTCACATTGAGCAGATGGGGTGCTGGATGGGTCAACATTCATGCCATCAACCATGTCGTGGTTTTTCAAGAGCTTGACGGAAGCTGGAGAAATGTGTCCGAAAATGCGATGCCATTTGTCCCAAGAGTGGAATGGCGCGGTGGCAAAGATCAGTGTGGGTTTGGCGGGAGATGAGGGAGTAGAAGGTGATGCGCCACGAGTGGCAGCAGCAGTGATCTTTACCAAATAAAGATTTCCAATTTTGCTGCCGCGAATGATTTCCTTCCGGTGAGGGCCCGGGGAGAAAACCTGCATTAACTCTTTGTTGAATTGGATGGAAAAGCCAACATTGGCCATGCGCCCAATTGAAAGGAGGTTATATGGCGCATCGGGTACGTGTAGTGCGCCATTAAGTGTAATGTTGTAGGCCGAATTTTTGGTGTGAGATGTGATGGCAACAATTCCGGTGCCGTGGCAGCGGACACTGCCAAAACCAGAAACTGTGTGATTTTCGGCCGGGGCATACGACTGGAATAGATCTCGGTTCATCACTATGTGATTACTAGCACCAGAGTCTGCTATCCAGGAGCCCGGGGGAATGGATAATGAGGTGTCGTGCGCCATAAATGCGAAATCAGAGGATGGGGATGTAGAATCTGATTGAGCAATGTGAGCTTGATTTTTACTCGTGTAACGCTCCTTTGAAATGCGTGTGTTGCGGTCTTTGTCTGCCTTTGTGAAGGTTTTCCCAGCCTTCACGTCGCGGCAGTCGCCTATCATGTGCCCGATGCGGCCGCAGCCATAGCAAGTGACGTTGGCGTTGAACTTGGAGTGGGAATGGGAAGGTTTTGTTTACGTGAGTGTGCGGGCAGAGCAACCTCATCTGATGATGGCTTTGCTCGACGCCGGCGGTCCTGCTCGAGAATCCGAGCAATGAGTTTGGTGGATTCGGTGAGTGATGCGGTGTCAATGCCGGAAATGAAAGTGTCCCATGAATCAGGATGCGAGGTCAAGAGGGTAATGGAAAATTCTTCCTCTGAAAGTCGCGAGTTCTGGGTTGCGAGTTTCTGTCGCAGGTTGGTGAGTGCGCGGATGTGTTCTTCCACGCTACCACCTTCCTCGCATGACAGACGGAAGAGTTTACGGCGTAGAAGTACAACCACAATAACTCCTTTGGGCTGGTAGGTGTCGGCCAGGGTGTCCCACGCTGCCTTGGATTCGGTTGCGCCGGTAATATAAACCAGCGGGTCATCCGACACACGAAGTCGGATTTGGGAAAGGGCCTGACGGTCCTTCTGTTCCCATTGCTTGATTGCGGCAGCCTGGGTGCCGTTCGGATCGACGATGGCGCCAGAGGCATTCCGTGTGTGAACTGGCTTGGCGATCGTGCCTTCAACGTAGCCGAGTAATTGTAGATCCGTGAGGATGTCTGTCATCTTGACAGCCCATGTGGGGTAGTTCTCCTCGCCAAGGAGATGCTGAATACGGTATGCGGATGCCGCTGATTCGGACATGGTATACTAGAATGGAGGGTGTGAGTGATAATATGTGGGTGATGCGAGAGGCAAGGTGAGTGTCGCAAAAATAACTGGTTGAGCGGTTAGGCTGGGCGCGGGAATGAAGTGTGTGATGTAAATGTAGGAGAATTCAGTTAGGGCCGGGGCCCATAACCTAAAGTAGATGGTGCGCAGAGGAGTTTAGAATATAACTAATATTATTAGGGTGTTCAGAGCCCAGCTTATATACTACAGGAAAGCAGTATCTAGAATGTACTACAACTATCTATAAGAGAGGATGAGTAATACGATGAGTAATACGATGAGTAAGAAATTAATAAGAGAGAGTCGGGTAGAACATCGTGGAAATATACATGCCCGAGATGCCCGAAACACAACATTTCATAGTTTACAGTAATTTCATTGGCCCGAGATCCCAATTCTAGAGTGTTTTTGTCTATTGGTGAGATGACGCAGGTTTTCAATGGGAGGTATGTTGAGTGAGATCTAGTGGGTAGCAACTAGGAATAGGCTACATACGACAGGGGGGGTGTCGTATGTAGCCTATTCCTAGTAACCTAACTAACCTAACCCTCCGCTCCGAGGCCCCAAAACCCCGCGGCACGCCCACCTAGCCGCCCTCGCGTGTGCTCTGCGCACTGTCGCACACGTTGCCCAACGCGTTCGCGGCCTGGACGCAGGCTGTGACGAGTGAGACATCTATACGAAGGCTCACCTCTTGATTGACAACGTGCATCGTTATGACTCTGAAGGACGAGGAGGCGGTGTGAGACGCGGAGAACGAGCGGCAGACAGGGAGAGAAAGAGATGATAGGTACGTCGTTTAACTTGGCGTCGTCGATGGATACGTATTATTCTTCGTCTCATTTCTGCTGCTCTTTTTGCGATTGGATGGGAGGAAAGGGAGAGGACGACACCTGCGAGCGGCGAGTCGTGCGCTGATAAGGTGTGAACTTGAACACACCTGAAATAAATCGATTTTGCACCCTTTCAGTCGGTTTGACTGATAAAACCCGTGAATAAGGTTAGAAGGGTGCTAGTCGTCTCCCAACGACAGAGCACTAGGCTGTTTTATGCATTTGAAAGCCAGTTTTATTAATATTTGAAACACACTGGTCATAACACTGCTCCTGCAATCTGTACAGTTTGTGCAGGTTCGCTTGGGTAATTTATGGATGCTAGGCCATCAAACACACGATGGGAAGATGGAAGGATATTATAAACAGCTAAAGGAACGAAGGATAACTTGTCCGCGGTGATTTGAACTCTATTTGAAGAGGATTTCCCAATTTGGAATCTAGTGGTTGAACTTACGGAATCTCTGGATTGTTCCGGAGTTCGTTCACATGCAATTCGGAGTATGGATATTTTGCAGAGGTCTGGAGTATCGTTCCATCGGTCCGGATAGTCTAGACTCTGTCAGGATAAAAGGAAATAAGCTGGGAAAAGATAGGAATCAAAAGGCTGTACAGTTTCCTTGGAGAATGGTTTCTTTTGGAGAAAGCGGTCAAAGCGACCTCGGATCAGACAGGGAGGATGTCAGACAATGCCTAGAGCAATGTGTGATAGGTCTAGAAGGACTTGGGCGCACTTTGGCAAAGTCTAGAATGTGGATACAGATTGCACTTGGAAACAATTCAAAAGGCTGTACATTTCCCTTGGGGAAATGGCCTTCTCCTCGGAAATTGCATCGGAAGGTTGCTAGGACCGATACAGCTGACTCATGGGCGCTGTTCTTTCGGTCTCACACGGAGTTTTAACCCCAGAAAAGCGGTTTTCTTCACACATACTTTATACCCTTTTAGACAAGCAACATGTATTTAAAACTGGCATGTAAATTATGTACAGACAGTGAATCCCACCCCCACTTGTTGGCACTCAGACCTCTCAGGATTGGTTACCTGACGTCTAAACCCTGAGCTTATCCTGGTTGAATCAAGGCTTCGCCCTTTGCTCTTCAATCCAGTCTTTAAGTCTCTTGCTAGGCCTTCTGCCATTTAAAGTCCAACAGTGGGTTCGTTGTGGTTAGTAACTGAGAATAATAAATTTGCTACATCGTTTCAAACACTGTGAGTGTTAAGAACAAAAGGATATAAAGGTTGTCCCTTGAGATTGAGGGTCGATACGACTGACCTACCTCCCCGAACACACACACACGGCATTGAAGTTTGTTAGTGGTTGGAATTGAGATAGATATTGGAGCATAGACTTCGTCTAGCTCTTTTGTGATTGATTCCACTGCTGCACTTTGGTGCATCGTTTCAGCGCATTCATATCTGTGACCTCCTAGCAGCGCTCCGCCATGGCTTTTTTTTTTTCACTTCTAATGTCGCGTCCGGGGCTGAGCCTTCTGCCCCGCGTTTTCTTTGCTTGCCATTGTACAGGAGTATGGCGACCTCGATTGTAGGGCTGATGGAAATATAGAGGCGCTTTCGAGCCACGCATTGTGCTAACAATTCCGTAAGAATCGGGTTCCGGTGGTAGGGATAGCTGGCGTATTTCGGGTTCAATCCTCAAGTGAGACGAACTGGCTTTGATATCTCCCATTTCTCACCCACAAACCCAGACGGCGTCGGAGATCATTAGCGAGAACGTGTGCTTCTCTACCAACTTCAATCCGTTCCGCGACCACTTCCGTGAACAAAATGCCAATCGACCACCATTTGCTTATGGGCATGGTCCCTCCTCGCGGACTGTTCGTTATCGACAACATCGGCTATGACTGGCTCGGCTTGACCAAGAAATACTCGCAGGAGCGAGTATAGACGGCGCGCGCTCACCCACAACTACTCACAATAAATTGGAATAATCCCCCGCGCATGCAACGTCGGCATCGACCCTCAGACAAGATCTGCGATGTTCGTCGAATCAACGTCAACCTCTACCCTCGCGAGGGAAGACATTTCCGGTCGGTTCAGCACGGTCTCGAAGGCGTGTAGGTCCCGTGCCACGCCGTCAACCTCTATGTGAGCAGGGTCTTCGCTCCCGAGGGTCCATAGACTGCCAGACAGCTTGAAGCGTATTGTCATCACGTGGTTGTCCAACGGAAAGCGCAGCAGAATTTCGGCGTGGGGGTGAACGGGTATCCCTGGGTCGGTCGCGAAGAATTTGCTGAGCATGATGCAGCGGAGGGCGGGGAAGAGGGTGAGGTCTATGGAAACGAGGTCTCCCCAGTGCTCATCGGCAGTTTCTGCGTGCCTTCTAGTCAGCTAGTGACCATTCAGAGTAGATGGAACTCACCAATCCGCGAGAAATCCAACATCTCAATCGTGTTTCGGGATCGCAGAACAAGAGCCCAATTTGAAGGGGACATCGTAGACGAATGACTCTGCACGTAGGTTAGGCCCGAAACATCCAGCGGACATGCCGAGTAGGGCTTCCACAGTGATATCAGTAGATGTGATTAAATTTTTCCACAAAATTGTACATCATGAAAATTAATTTTCTACACAAATTGCTATGAACTTCTCAGCTACCCAATCGGGGTCCCAAGATTAATCTTGGCCTTAGAAGATTAAATCTGATAAACTGAACCATAAAAAGTGGCTGCAACCAGGTTTGAACAAGGAACATTATGATAATGTTCACAAAAAAGCATAGAGTTAACCACTACACCAAGCAAGACATACTAAAGTACCTTCACATTTCGTACATATCAAGCACCCTGGAAGGGAAAAAGGGAAATATCTCTAAGTCCGTTTCATGTTGCACATGTTGTAGAGAGTATGTGTGATTGCACTACTGTACTATTTTGACCAAGTTTTGAGGTGACACATAATGCAGCCCACTGAACTGAACCACTGGTCACAGTGCCATTGAGATTTTATGGCTGAAATAGGCTCAAAAATGCAGAATTCAGGAACTCTAGATTGAATTTCTGCGCAGATTGAATCATCCTTGCTTTGAGTTGAGTATGGGCCTTATGGTCTAGTGGCAATACCTTGTGCTTTGCCTACACTTTTCTGTCAGCATTATCATAATGTTCCTTGTTCAAATCCGGTTGCAGCCACTTTTTATGATTCAGTTTATCAGATTTAATCTTCTAAGTCCAAGATTAATCTTGGGACCCCATTTGGGTAGCTGAGAAGTTCATAACAATTTGCGTAGAAAATTAATTTTCATGATTTGATCTTCTAAGCCTAAGATTAATCTTGGGACCCCATTTGGGTAGCTGAGAAGTTCATAGCAATTTGTGTAGAAAATTAATTTTCATGATGTACAATTTCGTGGCAAAATTTAATCACAGCTGCTGCAACCGTTGGGCTCCAACCCGTGCCCGTCGTCGACGGGTCGACGGACGGGAACGGCCGGGTCGGAACCTGTCCGCTTGGAACTTCCAGCCTTCCTCTGCCGGGACGGGTCCGCCCCATTGACGGGTACCCGTACCCGTCCCGTTCGACAGGTCCGACGGGTCCTTCTCGGCATCTTCCGGCGTTCCTGAGCAGCATGTGCCGAGCAATGTATCTTGCCTGCCGTCACTTTATCAATTGATCTATCAACTTGGGGGATTTTGCAGCTAGTCCAGCGAGCAACGGTGCTCCCGGTCGCCTGAGAATGGGGCAAGCCCCTTCGTTCCCTCTCAACCTTGCTCTCAACCCAATTCACCTTCCCCGTCCCCGGAGGATCAAAACTTTGACAACACCGAGCCCGAGACGGAGTTTTTTGAACTCCACACAGTCCCAGAATGCGCGCAGTCCACCGTGGCATCCCTGGCAGGACCGCGCTCTCATTCACACCACTGATAAGCTCCGTCCTTTCGAGGCTGCCCGCGGTGACGCCACAAAGACGGCATGGGATGTCTTTGAGCAGTGCGGTTAACGGCACCCCGATTAATCGAACCGGCGCAGCCTGTCGCGCGCGCTTCCAGAGGCTCGCTAAGGGTCATAAGGTGGGTTTTATCTTCACCAGTCTCTGCGCAGTTTCAAATCAATATGACGCGCTCATTGTCCTGATGAACAAATTGATGAACATGCTGCGAACATATTGAGGTGCGTGACATGAATTACAACTCAGATTGAATTCTCATTGCCCACATCTGATGACCCAGATTATGGAGCTTGTCCAGGCTCATGAACTGAAGAAGGATGAGCGATCCGCAGTGTCACGGAAGAAGACCGGTGTCGAGACGAGTGCTGCCTCTGAGCTGCGTGATGTGGCCATGATGGGGCTAGTTGCACGCGATGCGCTTACCGATGTTGCGCAGCTCGAGGGCGCCTCTATGCGTGAGAAGCAGTGCCAAAGAAAACACAACAAGTGCATGTCCCAATTTAGCGTCAATACCTTGGAGTTATGCGCTGATATCGTGTAGGCGCCCCCGTGCAGACAGCTCAGACAAATAAAGTGATCACAATACTGAAGGCAAGCGCAAGCGCAGCCGGAACCAGCTGCTTGACATAGTTCAACAGCGCAATGCTGCAGATCCGAAACGCCTGGAGAAGACTCGGGAGATGGATGAGAAAAGACATGCTAACATGCAGCAACTTCAACAACGTTCAATTGAGCTTGATGAAAACATTCTCGCAGGTTTCGGAAGGTTTACCCAGGGAATTGAAGCGCTCGTTCAGGCCCAGGCTGAGGCAGAGAATTGTCGTCGCTATGAAGAATCCGAACGTCGCCGCAAAGATGCTGAACGACGCGCAGCCGAATTGGAGCCACAGGCAAGTCTGCTTCAAGCACTCACTGGAAGCCATAACAACTTGTACATTTGTTTTAATTCAATTCGATTTTCCGTCTAATTTTATCTAGATACAAACTATTCCTCGCTGTCTGAATCGTTTTCCGGTACGTCTATTTCTGTCCAAGGTGAAAGGTGTATCAATACACCAAGTATCTAAATGACCTTGGGTCCAAGATCTTACTCGTACACAAGTCTCAGTCCTGTGAAAGTTTTGAACACCCGTCGAAACGGCCGTTACGGCCGGGACGGGTTGGACCCGTCCGTTTTGGTCTCTCGCGCATGTTAGAAACGGACGGGTCGACCCGTCCCGTGGTGCCCAACGGCCGTCGTTTGCGACGGCCGTCCCGTTTGACGGACGGGTTGGAGCCCTAATACCGAGTCCCGTATTGCCTCCCCAACAACAGATTGATCGAGTGCGAGACGGCGTACTTTGAGCCTTTGAATGTGGGGTGCAGGTAAATCCGCGGGGACGGAAGCGGGCAGGGAATGGAGGAAGCAGTCACCGAAATCGATGTCATCCAGTGCCGCGGTGCAGTGGGCGAATATATCGAATAGCTCCATGGAGTGCCATGTACGGCCACGAAACTTGAGGCGCCGCAGGGACGGAAGCGCTACCAAGGTTTGCAGTTCTTCCAGAACATGGCGGTAGAATGGAATACGCGAGGAGGAGTGGCGGTGAAGCGTTAGAGTGTCCAAATTCGACCACGGTATGAGGTCAAGTGGGGAGATCGAGAGCCCTCCACAGTTTTTGAAGTGTAAGTGATGGATGTAGGGAATGAAGTGGGGGGAGGTTTTCAGAAGGCGCGTGAATCGATTGTTGTGAACACGACTCTCGATGTGAATGTAGCTAAATGCATGAGATTGCGCGCGCGCCACCAACGCACGACAGACAAGACTGCATGATTGAAGATCTTCTTGGGATCTGTGGAGCTGGTCGATGATGTGGTCCCATAACTCTTGGATGGGAAGGATTGCTGGGAGCATGTGAGTCAAGAGCAAGCTCGGTTTCCCTGCCCTTTTCAATTGTGAACCGGACATTTGACATGACACAAGAATGACAGGCCAGCGCTGTGATCTAGCGGATACATGGGGCGTACTATTATCAGAAATCTCCAAATAGATGCTGTCCACGCTGAGTACTCTCTGGTGCATCAGGGAATATGCGCTCGAGTAACGGGCAAAAGAAGCAGGTGGAGGAAGAAGTTGTGCTGCAGGAAGTTGCCGCAGGCCATAGATTGAGCGAAACACAAGGACAAAGGAGATTGAGAGATTCGATGGTACGCACCAGTAGCGTCCGTGCGAGCGCAGGAATTTGCACAGCACAGCGAAGAAGCTAGGCTGGCTACGGAGTTCGGATGAGTGAGGCATGATCACTGGGAAGAGCAAGAGAAAGCCGTGTGCACCAGCTTCTGACAGCGGTGTTGGTGGGAAGAAGACGGGCACGAGAAAACCAGATCTCGATGGTAAATTTGGAAGATGACTCGTCGGCATCAGAGAGCCGGCGAGAAAAAAACAAGAACAAGCAGTAACGAGGCTTGATTCACACCATCACCACCCTTCGCATCGTCGCAGAGCTTCGCTGAGAGTGATACATCTGGCTTGATCATTCGTGCTTTTCAGTGTGTCCATCTCTTTAGACAACGCTCGAAGCCCAGCTGGCCCAAAGCTGACCCAGAATTCAGCAGCTGCAACCGTAGGGCACACCCTAACCGCTTCCGGCGCGTCTCGTGTAACGTGTCCACAGGAACTAATCGAACTCATCCTTGGAAAGACCGACTCAGCGGACAAGGAAACCCTGAAGTCGTCCGCGCTCGTGGCTCGCTCGTTTCGACCGGCGAGCCAAAAGCTGATTTTCTCCGACCTCACGATTCCGTTTTCGGGACGTGACAGCATTGTCGCTTTGCAACGTCTTGCAGACGTTCTCTCAGCATCTCCACATCTAGCGCTGTACGTCCGCACACTGCACCTCGTTCAACCTGGCTTCTATGAGCCGTCTGTGTGGATGCGGTCAGACATTTTCCCCGCAGTTCTCTCCGTGTTTACCAAACTGGAGAGCTTGCAAGTCCGGATCTACAATTGGGACTACCTCCACTCGGACTGCGAACAAGCGATTTACGCCCTTATCACCCGATCTTCGCTCTCATCCATCGAAATCAAAGAGATTCGCTTTCAGACGAACACGAGGCTTTTCTCTTTGCTTCGATGCCTTCCCGCCAGTCTCGAATCTGCATCTTTCTTGAACGTGTTCGCCGAGAACTCCCTGCGCGATGCTCCGAACAGCGCCTCCGCAGAGTTGCGTCTCACCTCCCTCCACCTCGATAGTTACGCTCCAGCGCTTTTTCATTGGGCGATTCGCGCCGTTGACCTCAACTGGCTGCGACATCTGCATACCATGGTCGAAGAAAACACGATAGATGTCGTCCAGGAGCTTGTAGACGGCGCTGTTTACGTCGAGACCTATCACCTTTCCTTCGGGAGCATTTTCTGTGCGTGTTGATTTTCCGGATGCTGCCGCCAAATTAACATGAATGCATCCTGCATAGCTTTCGATAAAAGCCCAATCCTCGAGAAGATGCAGGGCCTTCGGACGCTGAAAATCACAGTCAGCCTGGACTGGGATGAAATCGAGGAGCTCGAAGGCCAAGGGTGGCACAATCCGCTGAACGATGTGATGCGCACCCTGGACACGGCGCCGCACACCATCGAACATCTTGTTCTCAACCTCAATATTTGGAACCCGGATCAGCTATTCCATTTCATGCAATCTACAGCGCTCGAGGATCTCGGGGCGGACCGCTCGGCCTTGCGCGATGTTGTTGTCCGAATTGTGTCCCGCTACAACCATACGCCGGCTCTACAGCACGGGATTCGATATCTAGAGGGGGTGTTCTATCACCTCCACAATAGAGGGATGTTGACTGTCGTGACTGTTCGGCCAGAGGGTAATTGAAGTTTGCGTGGACGATAATAAACTTGCCACAGGTCCCATACAGCTCACAGCCTTAGAAAGTATGTGAAGAGTATTCGGTTCTCCACAAGCAGACACTGTATTAAACGATGCCAGGCAACATTCTCAATCAATTTTCGAGATAGGGTTTCGGCCCATCCACTGGGAAACAGAGACGGGATGAGTACAGACTTACAGCCACAGTTATGATGAATCTATCCAGAGTTGAGGGCGGCTGATTAAGGCAGCGTCGGATGATGACTCCGTCAGTCACACAATTGGAGTCAAGCTGAAAGAACGCGCCCGGGGTAAAGTCGATCCTGTTGGCACATTGGCAGCCCGGGTCCAAGTCTTGGACGACGACATTGAAGGTGTTATCGCCATCTGAGACACAAACATGAGTTCTCTGACAACGTGTGGAAGGACATGCTCACAAGAGGTGTCCAGCCTAATCCAAGACGTCCTCACGACAAACGAACATTCCGAGAACACGACATAAGACCTATATATCTGGGGCTGAGATCTGAATTCAGATCCTTGCTGTGCAGTCCGGAGAGAGCAAAGTGGCTGTTCTACACGGGTGATGATGCGATGAATATCATTGTCGGCTGGGGCTTCTGGGATAGTCTCTGGGAGCAATGCCAAAAGCTTTCCAATCTTCTTGATCAAATCGAGAATTGGTTTTGCTGCCAACCAGTAAGTGACCACATCTGACGCGTCCTATACGGACGTAGGACGCGTCGCACGTACCAGCTGAAACACTCTGATGTACGGCACTGGGCGCTTCGCTGTTCGCACCATCAGCCACTCGGGAGGATGCCTGGCGATTACGGGCAGGGCGAGAAGCCATTTTGGGACCAAGTACTTAGTTAGAATGAAGAACGTGTCTGACACGTCTAGTCACGCACATCGTCCCATTTTTAAGCGGTCCTGGGTGGTCTGTGCGACGCCCGGCACATGATGTCGAGGGTGCATTCGAAAGGAGCTTTGCTGACGGGAGGGTCGGAGACGAGCAGCGGAGACGAGCAGCGGGATCAGAGTGGGATTATCATGTGTCAAGTGTACGCGCCATCATCAGGAACAAACGGAACAATGTTACACAAACACAACTTGAACCCCAGAAGTTCGATGAGACCAAAACTTCGAAAAAATTACCGTTTTAAACCGTTTTTTTTTACCGTTTTTTTACTGTTTACCAGGGTCCGCAAACTAAAAGGATTATTAGTCAGTTTACAAACGTTTTTGAATGTTTGAAAGTGAAAACGGTGGGAGCCTTAGATTCGATGACAGACACCTTTCTTTTGAGTGAGGCCAGAACGCGCGAATGGAGCCGCACAGCAGCACGGAAAGGGGAAGGTTGAAGTTAATTTTTGATACAAGTTGAGCCTTCGCTTCGCTCCGGCACCGGGACATTGTTAGCGAGATGAAATCGTAATATTTTTTACTTTACATGTATTTTACAGCACACAGTCTGTACGCCACCGGCGACAAAGCCCGGCACAGTAAGTGTGGAGCAAAGGATCGAAGGATACAAAAATTGTCCCCGAAAAATGCAGAAGGGCTCCGTGGCAGCAAGTTGAGAGAGCTTAACACCACTGCACCTCTGGGAATGCTGACATGAATTGCATGTACTTGCTGATTGGATTGCGAAATGGACAGCGGGAGGGCGGGGGGAGAGCATTCACTACGTTCCACCCCCCCCTAGAAACAGGCTGAGGCCAGATGACCTACCCGCAGCTGCCCAGAGGGGTCTGTCTAGGTGACTAGAAGCGGTCTGTGCAGGTCAGTCTAGATATGTGCAGGTCAGTGCAGCTGTTTGTATCTTAAGGGAGGTCAGTTCAGCCCAGGGTAGGTCAGTCAAGATGTTGCTGGCCACCTAACCAGAGGTAAACATACCTGATTTCAAGTGGAGAACAACTTGTAGCCTTGCCGCTTCATTGCCGCAGCAAGGTTCGGCTCAAAGAAGCGATTATGCTGAGCCGAAAGTGTAACCAGCTGCGGCCCAGCTGGCTGAGGACAGTCAGCTTACATTGTATTCACTGAAGTAAATACTGTACAAGTATCCACTGAATATTGAGCATCAACTTCAGAGAACCTCACACTTATGTGTATTATATCAGTTTGATGCTGACGCTGCGCAACACACTGCAGTGGATGTCTGAACCTGAGCCTAGGTAACAGGTAGAGCACTCAGCACAAAGCATTCAGATTCCTCTGGCATGATGTACTGAATAGTTGGGCATGAGCCCGCGGGTCTGACTCAGCTTTGACTTGGCAACTCGGTGCACGAACCAGCCGTAACGATGACGGTCATTGAATGTAGGCAAGACGGGGATGATACTGATTTTTTCAAAGCAAATTTCCGAAGTTCCTACGGGAACCTCATCTCATTGGCAAAGACGAGACAAATTTTACATGCTTGGGGTATAGATTACGGTCGGCGGGATGGTCGAGGTTCAATTTGACTTTTGACATTTCGATCCGACGATTCCGTAACTAGTCTCGGCAATTTAACTCATGTAAATTGGTTGGTTACACTCTTGTATGTACTGCTCGTCAATCGTCAAAATGTCAACTGGATTCAGACCGCACTAGTTTTGGTCGTCGTCGGCCGACGGCAACCGATCGGTAATGCTGTCAAATGCAAAACTCCGTTGGAGTCGCATCAATCTCGGCAATGGTGTGTTTAAAGTTCTGGTTTGAACCTGAATTGGATCTGGTTGAAATTCAAGAAGCTGGATGATTATGGCAACGAAAAATCATTGAGTGAATTCGGCGGCAGAAAACGAGCACCACAGTAAATTCAAAACGCGCACCATCCAGTCGGCAATAACGGCATGATGCATCTGACTACTGCCGAACCCAAACGGAAGAATTTGCCGAATCACATAACTTCCACTGTGAGTGATACTTTGTCTGTAAAGACGGTAACATATGTCGACTGGCATCGGGTGGCATCGACCTGGTGGCTAACATATGAAACCTCTGCAAAGCTCATGCTCCCAAGCAAGACTTTGTAATTTCTCGGGCCAACCTCGGCGTTCGAATATTCTCACACGTTCGGGAGCTCATTTAGGGAGCGACGTATCTCGCGGACTTTCCGTAAGCTTCTGCTGTGCACACCAAAGTTAGTACAGGCTGGTAGGACAATATTATATAGCATAGGTAGTCTATAGGTGGTCTGCCCATTGCGCATATCCTTTCGGCGAAACCATAATACCAATGTCAAATGTTATATTGAACCTCGACCATCCCGCCTACCGTATATAGATACATTGTAAGCTGATGGTATTACACCGATCGGTGATTTTTGCGAAAAATGATGTTCGAGAAATCTTCCAAAGCAAATTCCCGTAGATATCCCGAAGAGAACCTCACCTCATTGGCTAAGATGGGAGAGTGTTCACATGCATGGGATATAATTACATCTGGTCACTGATGTTATTGCACCGATTGGTGGTGGTCTTCGTGTGAAAAGATGCGGACAATAGGATATAATGTGGAGTTACATCAAACTCCCTCCACTCTGGCCACCCCGCTTCACCACACCCACGGTATCTACTCTCATCCACTCTTCAGATATATGTCAAGTAGCCAGCGAGACAACCCCCGAAGGGCCCGAGCAGGTACGTATTCTTCTTATCCATTCGGATTTTGTGAATCACATAGCACAGGGCACACACCGGCATATGTCTCCGGCGCACCATCTGCGTTTTCGTGGGAGAGGATCACATACCCCCGTAGATTTAACCACCACTGTGATTGCTACACGAGGAAGATCTCTTAGGGAGAGGTCAGCATCTTCTTTCCAGGCCCCCGACCCGCAGATTGCATTACCGTGAGTTATAAGTTACACTCATATATATACATTTACATCCATTTCTGACGATCACATAGAGAAATCACAGTTGAATCTGATGTCAGCCGCCAGCCTGATTCTACGGAGTCAATGGCTCCTCATCCTCGTCGTCCATTTGAACCTCCAATTGCAGAGACGCTCGAGGATCCTCTACAAGAGCGGTTACACTCACAATGGCACATCCGATGTGTACTGCTTCTTGTGGCTTTTTTACACATCCGCTATCAAGTTTCCTATCGTGCTTGTGGGCTGATCTTGGTCTGTCTCAACTTCATCTTTGTCCGACAGCCTGGGGGTTTGGAAATGCCATTGACCTTGAAAACTGTCTTCTCTCGGTTGGGCATGGAGGAGGACAGGTTTACTCAGCATCTGCTATGTTATCAGTGCCACCGCTATTTTGATCGAAATACCCCATCGGATGCCCTTTGTCCAGACTGTGAACTCGAGTTGTTCCATCCTGCTACACGGCAACTCTTTCAGAGAGTTATCTCTACTGTCACCGGGAATCCCCCTCCTCCTTCGGTTCGAAAACCCAAACTGGTGGCCCCAGTTCAATTGTTGTCTGATGGACTGCGAGACTTTTTCCGTCGACCTGGAATGGTTCCAGCTGTCAACTTATGGAAGAGTCGGGAATCTACTCCCGGGGAGTCAAGGACCATTCAGGATGGACGTGTTTGGAAAACAATCAAGGGCCACGACAAGCAGAGCTTTTTCTACGGTGAAAGCAGCAAGAGGGAGATTAGGATTGGTACTACTTTTAGCCTTGACTGGTGAGTGTAACCAGTGTGATTTGTTTCTAGCTGACATTTCCTAGGTTCAACCGAAAAAGTAGCAGTTATGGTCCCTCCCATTCAGCGGGTGTTACATCATTTTGTATCCAAAATTTGTTGGAATCTGAACGGTGAGATCTCGCTACCCTTCATTCTTCGTAAACTGATGTGCATTGTGGAAGATTTTCTGCCGAGAATCTCATACTTAGTGGAATGCCACCAGGTCCCACAGAGCCCACGGCTGAGCAGCTGCAACACCACCTCAAAATTATTGTTGATGACTTGATTCTTCTTTATGAGGAGGGTATACTCATTGAAACTGATGAGCACCCCGAGGGTACCCAATCCTCTCAATTCTGTTTGGCACTATTGATAAGAGGGGCTTTTAGGTATAATTGTGCGGGTTGCGCTCATTGGAATCATTGCGGATCACCCAGCCATGTGTAAACTCTGTGGTTTTGCCGACAAGAACCATAATGTTTCACCTTGCACAAAGTGCCATGTTAGAAAAGAGGACCTCTCATCGAAGAAATCACTTCGTAATGGTACTTCTGCAGCATTCTCTTGCACCATTCATATACTGATTAGTCCTAGGGTACCCTCCACGAACCGGTGAACAGCATCGAGAAATGTGTTATCAATATGCTGCCCTTCCGAACCCTGAGGCAAAAGCAGATTTTTTCAAGAAAAACGGTGTTCGATGGACTGAGTTTGCCCGACTGATATACTTTGATATCGTGAAGTGGACTGTTGTAGACCCAATGCATAATCTGCTCCTTGGTAAGAATATTGATTACACAATCCACTCTGATAACTGACCACGGAAACATCCAGGGCTTGCTAAGACACAGTGGTATACACAGTGGATCAAAACCAAAACCTTACGTGCTAATACCGAGGCTTGGGAACGGGAACTGAGTTTTATTCATAATTTTCTTCAAAGTGTCAGTACTTGTTGGCAATCTCTTCCACTCCAATGCTCATTCATTTGAAGTACGAGGCTCCTCTGTGGGCTGGGCACCTTCCGTTACGTGTGGGAGAACCTGCTGGAGGGTCTCTCACAGCTGATGAATACAAGTTTGCAGTCACTGGTCCTTGGGCAATCATTGTTCGTCAATTTTATTCTGCGAAACTGATACTCAAGCTATTTCAAGATTCCGATTGTTTGGGAGAGATTTCTCCATGAGTCGGATACAGATCATAAAGAAGCGATGAGACGGTGGAGATCCAAAGGAAAATCCCAAGGCGACCCGGGAACCATCCCCCCGAATGGTTGAAGGAGAAGACACAAATTTCCTCCGCTTTGCTACAGCCTTGAAAATTATTGTTGGTCGATCATTTCGCCATGACAAACTCGACTATACAAAGAAATTGCTAGAAGACTATCTGCTCAACTTTCGAGCGGTGTGTGCTCCAACACTGATTTCAGCGTGCACCTGACATATTGTGCCAGATTTATGGGGAGTCACAAATACTGCCCAACCATCACTGGGCTGTTCATGTCCCGGATCAACTGATCGATTATGGCCCAGTATACAATTTCTGGGCATTTTTAACCGAACGTTTGAACAAAATCCTCAAGAATCTCAATAGCAACAACTGGACTGGTGGTCAACTTGAAGTATCAATGATGCGAGAGTTTCATCGCAAAGGAGCAGTTGATTCCGCGGTATGGACATTGTCTACTAGCCAATAACACACACCAAATGACGTCCTAACTTGTCAGCTACTTCGTTTGTCCACCAATTCAGCTGGCTCAACAGAACTGGAATCCGAATTCATCAAAATCCTTGTGGGGCAAGATACTAATGTGGAAGCAATAGGAACCGTCCAAGATGCATTACACAGTGGTGAGTTGAAAATACCTCTCAACAGAATATCTGTGATGCTATTTTATTAGAGCGAAGACATTCCCGTGTCCAACTTGGCGAGCTTGTGACTAAGAGGAAAAAGATAAACGATAAAACCATGCTCAGTGCACTTTACAACTATTATAATCGGAACCCAGACCATCCCCAAGTCGGCCCCAGACGACTCGGACACACTACCCTCCACTTCTTCCGTTTGCTGATATTCATGAGAGTGCATTACTTGACGGCCGAAGAATTACACCTACCGATCGTTCCCGCCGGAATACAGCGGGCTCCTCTCTCATTCTGGTCAGATTTGGAGATGGTCGGGCATGTGCAGGGGAAGTACGTGCAATATTGTTGCACCGGCAGCCCGAAATTCCAAGTGCTGAGGAGACACCCTTGATCATGGTTGCCTGGATGAAAGAGTCACAAGATTCTCCTCTGGATGGCGGGAATGCAGGATTCGTGTGGAACAAATTGTATGTTTCGCAAATCATATCCGGTTTGGTGTCTGACTCCTTCCCACCAGTCCGGAGCTAGATGTAAACACTTGGGAGTATGACGAGTTCGAAGATCCAACTGAAGCTCATTCCCTGCCCCTCATTATCCCGCTGGCAGCTGTTCAGTGCCAAATTTCTCGCGGCACACTTGATCACACCGACCCCCCAATGTGGATAACAACCACAATGGATCGGGTAAGTTAAACGTCAAGTATGTACTACATCGATGTTTGGGGACTAAATCATATCATTGGCAGTATCCAACTTCGCTCCATGGAATCGGGCTCGGGGACATGGTTGACCAAGAAATTCCATAACTCTAGATAGATCAAGATAGATGCAGTAACTCTCTGTCGAACATAACCATGTAATCTACTCCTCCACAACCAAGTTGCCTCTGACGGGCTCGAGAACATTCTCTTCCGTCCTACGCTTGTTCGTTCCAAAACCCTCGGGATCCTGATACGTTCCCCAGTCGCTGAGAAGATGAACACGATCTGGGTGATTTTTATTCGCATCGAGCCACAGCTGGTTGATTCCGAAGTTATACGGTGCGTCGTCGGGGATGCGGGCCGACACACGGCCGGTGCGGACACGCACATAATGAATCTTCTTCTTGTCGCGAATGGGGAGGAGCTTGAACGCCATCTCGGACAGTTCGTGCAAAGGCTGTGACATCTGAGAGCACATTGAGTAATTCACTGACTTGATAGAGGGCTGGGAACTCACCTCTTCCGAGCGCCACGGGGTACTCACAACCTCCACGAATTCAATCTTGGCCAGTACATCGTCAGAATTACCCTCATAGCCGGCCTCGTAAATCATCTTAGTCCTCCACACCGCCTTACTGGTTTCGTCAGAATCTTCCGGTCCCGACTCTTCATCCGACATGTGCTGCTCGTGGAGTATCTGCTTGACAGCCTCTGTCGTCAGGCCGTACTTGGCGACGAATGAGGGGACCCCATTTGCACGTTGCACGGCCTTCTAGAAGTAATTTCAGTGACACGGGTATTTGAACGAACATAAGATGTAGATACCGTCACACGCCGCTCGCGCCTTCGACCGGCACTCAAACTCTCTTGGCGTCGGCGTGCTGCGACCTCGTCAACCTGCTGACGCCACTGTTGCTTACAGGAACGGAAGGATGTCTTCGCCATCTCCAACAATGTCTTGTTATTCCACGTAACTTCGGCGTTCGATACGGTCAAAGCCTCAGGACGATTCTTGACATTCTGTGGCTCAGATTAGCGACGAAACCTACCGCAAAAAAATATTGCTTCACTTTGAGACGTTGTGCAACTAGCTTGACCACTACGTCCAACAAACGCTGATTATCACCGTGAGTAACATTCGACTGGAAGATTGGGTTCAGATAGGGCGCGCTGGTCGTCTCGTTGAGCCGTTGGACGGTTAGATCTTCGGGCCAGATCTTCCCAGGCACACCAACGACATCGCGGAAGGCAAGCGACACTTCATCCTGGAACGGCATCAGCGAAACGAGAAAGAGCGTCGAAATTCAGAATGATGTTCAGACCTGGAGAGCCCGTTTTGCGCGTTGAAGAGCAGCGGTAGGAAGATCCTTGGCTGGCGTAGCGAGGTCGAATTTCTGTTTCGGTGCCGATGCTGCTGGATTGCTGGCGTCCGAGTCAGTGTCGCCTGGAGAATTTTCCCCGCCATCGTTGTCCATCTCGGAAGCCTCGGCTACCTCTGGCAATCCGCGTGCGCGGCGCCGTGTCTCCTGCCTCTTGCGCTGCAGGATACGCCCTCGAGCTGCCATACCCCCGCGGTCGGTGGGTGGAGCGATGGCATCCTTCTCCACCAGGCGGGCTCTGAGTTCGCGGTTGTCCTGAAGCAAGAAATCGTTGCTGGCTTGCAACTGGTCCTGCCTCAATGACATCGCGTCCATTCGAGCAATAAGCTCAGCCGAGTACCCTCCGTTCGCGTGCGCGACAGCAGGCTGAGACCCTGGGAAACGTTGATCATAAGTGTCGGTGGCGCTGGGAAGGTTTAACGACGACGAGCGGAAAGAGGGCCTCGAACGAGTATCTATCAGATGAACACCGCCGTGTAAACGGCTCTTGTACATACCTGTGATCCCCCCCATGGTTCACGAGCTCCGACGAACGCGACCGATCGAATTGCACGAGCCTGAGTTATCAGGCACAATCACAGTCGAGAGGATCGTAAATTACCTGGAAGAGTCGCCAGGAGAATCGTAGGTGGGCTCGGACACGTTCCTAGTGGTTGATCCCGCACGCGTCGTATAATCTGGCCTGAATCTGCCATGCAATAAATAGCCAGCATCGGATTGTTTTGAGACATACTGAGACGGATATCCTTGGCCGATCGATCCGTAGCCACGGTCTCTGTAGTCCTCGCGATGACTAGTAGTCCAAATTACCCCGTTATTCACATAACAAATCGTATCGTATCTTTACCTGTCCTCCGAACTATGGAAAGTGGGTCCATGGTGGTCCTCCAAGTTGGCACCGTATGGTGAACGTCCTTGGCCGCGGTCGCGGCGAGACTGGTACATAGGCGTTGGAGAGCAAGAGAGGAGTCGAGTGGCAACTCTCCCAGGAGCGGTGTCCCTGGACGTGTCCGCAACCCGCTGATTCGAAATGATAACTCCTTGACAACGACGACGAATCTGAAACTGAGAGATTATTTGTCTAACGAGTATGAGGATAATCAGAATGCCCCTTACCTGGCATTGGATACAGTTCGAAGTCAGTGCAGCCCGGGATAAGGTCAAGGTAGGCGTCGAAACTGAGACGGACGCACCTATACGCACCTACACTGATCTGCACTGATCTGCATGATGTCAGTGTAGCCGGCCAGCCGTCGGCTACCCGGCCCTACGCGAAAGCGTGTGTAGCCGGCTGCACAGAGGCAGTGTGATCGGGTAGCCAGACCTAGACTCACATTGCCGAACCTTGACTAAGTGAGTCTAGCCGACCCCGGAACGTAGTGATTTAGAACAGTTGTTCGACACCAAGTTCGGCCAGAGGGTATGAATATTTCATGAAGTATTGAATAAAAAGGACGAATAGGGACCCTGAGCGGTTTAGCGGGGAAGTTTCGACGCCGTGCAGGCCGGAATTGTGATCATAACGAGGCTCGCGTCGGCAAAAGGGTAACAAATCACGGCACTGACCGGAGAAGAAAGCAGTGCCAGTCTTTTGAAACTTCGTTTGGAGTATCTTGAGGCGAACATATTGAAAGAATCCGAGTCGGAAGAGAAACCAAGTCTTTGTTTTCAGAGACAGTGACAGGTCACCGACAGGAAGACACCAGACGATCCAGATATCAGTTGCAACCACTGTGTTTGAACAATAAAAACCAGCAGCAGCCAAAAGGGTTGGGGAGTGGAGGGAGGACCATCAGAAAGGACGGGCAGTGTTTCAGAGTATCGCAGGTAGCTGCGAATCCCCTCGAAGAAGATAGGGGAATCAGATGCTGCCCATGACATTGCTTTTAGTATTTTATACAGAAAGATACAATAAGAGGGAAAACTGCAGTGAGTATGGCCCGGCATAGGCCCTGCATGCGATGGCACCGCCGCAAGGTCGGGTCGGGTCAAGCGACCCGATCCGACCCGACCGTCCCATCACAACTGCTTTCTGAAGTATTCGCAAGTTGAAAATAGAAACACGTTACAGTTACCGCACCCTACTCAATCGACCTGCGACGACCCGGAACACAGCACAAGCATGA